>JAMXBB010000008.1:110415858-110723146 GCA_024138015.1 Lumnitzera littorea | reverse complement strand
CCTTTTTCTTTTGTTGCCTAAATCTGCTTTGGTTACGACAAGACCACTTTCAAACTCATGACTTTATGAGTTAGAAGGATTTCCCGATGATGCTATCGACTCTTTTTTTTTTCTCATTATTGGGTGCATGAAAAGAGCTTCCCTTGATTTTGCAGAAGAAAAGGGAAAGAAATAAAAAAAAAAAGAAAAGAAAAAGCTAAAAAGACAAAAAGACATAACAAGCTTGAAGATGAAGACTACAGTGGATATATCAAAAGGGAAAGCGACATCATCAAGAGACTACGTCTCGTCATTATGGCGCGCAACGTAGGCAGGAAGAGGCATTTAAGTTCATGTAAAAGGAGTGGTTGATTGATAATAAATGACATGTTTCAGGTTTTATGATCATGAGATAGACAATTTTTTTGTCGAATTGTAAGATTGCATTACTCATGGGGGTAATTTACATTGAAAACGATAACAAGTATATAACTTGGCGTATTTGTTAATAGATTAAACGTTGTATCGATTTTATTTGACCTTCTTTAGTGCCTTGCATTGCAAATCTTGAGAATTATGATAAACATTTTTTTTTAATTATTTGCCCTTAATAAGTTTATGATAGTTAATGAGACCTAATTTATATATTGGGTTCGGTTGATTAGTTCCCAAATTTCAAGAATTAAGGACAGAAAAAAAAAAAAAAAATTCATACACATTTTTTTCATGTGCAAAACCCTAAAATCAGGGTATATTATGGAAAAGATTGAGATATATTCGATATAACAATATAGATATAAAGTAAGGTAAATTATATGGACTACTTTTAAAACTTTTAATAATTTTTACGAGTCAACTTAAGTTTTTAAGAATTAAAAAGTTGGCATGTATTGAAAAGCTGTTGTTGTGTTTTATATAGAAATTTTGGTTGATATAGTGGTATATAGGTGCTTACATTGGATTTTTCTTAAATTTATATCATTAATTAAATTAAAACAAGTAGTAAAAACATGGAAAGTAAAAAGAAAAGAAAAGGAAAAAATAATCATGGTCATATTGGGACAAAGCCCCTTTTCATAAACCTTGTCGGGACACGCTGCAAAAATCCATAAATTGTGATAAACACGTAATGAAAATAGTATCACTATTAAACTAAAGGTGATCTTGACTTCCATCATATCCCTATCAAAGAGGGACGCAACCAACAAATTTGATGATTGCACCTCTAACATATATGTGCATCGGGACATTCCAGAACAAAGTTCCTATAAGCACACGCATGGTTAGGTCATGTCTAAACAACGCATTAACTCGTTTGTCCCCTCATATCTCTTATAATCTAATGGTATAGTAGTTATAACATATATATATATTTATATTTATATTATTAAAATCAAAAGCTTTTAATAAATAATAATAACTACTAAATTTAGCGGTTTTAATCTTTTGAACTTATTTAATTATCCTAATTATTAAATACGACTCACTATATAGAGAAAATTATCAAATATCGTTGGTTATCAGCTATATTATCTATTAAGTAGTTTTAAAAAAATTTATTTTACTTTTAAATTTTACTAATTTGATTCAATAAAAGCATACTTTATTTTATTTTATTACAAATACCATTTTATTCTTATTATTTTATTTTTTCAAGCATACGCATTAAGAGTGCATGGCTTTGTTAATGTGTATGTAATATATATATATATATATATATAGTTGGTAAAACTCATATTTGGTTGTCTTGGTGCTCCTTTCAAATACATATGTTTTATACACTGAAGATGTTATTTGATACCTCTGTTGCACTTGGTAATATTTTTGATTTAGAAACTTTATATATATATTTTTTTCATATATAATTCTATTTCATAGAATGTGATTAATCTTAAAAAATATGATGGATTTTTACTATAAACGTTTGACAAGTGCCTAAAACCTACCGGTTAACGAACCTTTTATATAAACCATGATATCTTCTACGGAAAATAAAGTTAAATAATAATGAAGATGAGAAAGTAACGTTCCCCTTTGAAAATATTCGGATGGAATCTCTGAACAAGAAATGGTTACGAAGTAACGGGGGAAGAGAATGAGACAAAGTGAAGCATGATTTTAGACGACTCTGTGCTATATTATATTATATTTAGAGACAAAAGGGATCGATTATTAATTTTATATATTAAATATTTACATAAGTTATATAAATAAAAAGTCTCTAATGGTATCTACGATAAATGACTCTTTATAAATGAAAATAATTAATTTTTATCCTCTTAAGTTAAAAACGTGAGTAAAAACTGATCACGATAACGTCTATTTAATAAATACAACTTGATCATTAACACAAACACACACATATGTAAATATATACACACACATATAAAGAATTATTATAAATCAACATAGATAAATATATCCAACATAAATGAATTATTTGAACCATCGGTTCTACTTTAGAAATATCGGTTTTCTCTAGAGTAAGACTTTACAACCATGTAGAGAGGTTGGTTTTTGGATGTTCCAATAATATGGAGCCATGATTAGCTTAACTATATATGTTACTGTTCAATCTACGTGGTTTGTGAATTGGTAATTCCTTGTTTCTTTTTTTTTTTTTCATTTTACCCATTGAGTGTAAATATATTATATTTATTTATTTATAATATTAATGCCCTTGAGGGCTCTTGGCATCTTACATATATTGAAAGAAATACGTGATTTATTTTGCATTTTCTCCTATTTATTCTCTATTCATGAAGATATTTGGTAATTTATTTATGTCTTGCATTTATTACATTAAAATTACAATTAGAAAAATGGGAAATAGGTTACACATAATTATAATTATAAACAGTAAATGCTAAATCCACAAAGTGTGTGCAATTTATTTACAAATATCGACTGGCTGAAATAAATGAAAAATATTTACTTCTTTTATAATCTATAATATGATTACGTAAACCATTAGTATATATATATATATATATATATATATATATATATATAAAGCGTAATATGTACATATTCTATATAACATATGCATATATATATCATATATAATTATATATAAATATATTTTATATATTTTTAATTTAATAGGTTTAAAACCGAGACTAAGACCTAACTTCTACGGAATGATTACGGGCTCTTAAACTCTAATTCATGAGCCTAAATATGCGCTTCCTTACGTCTAACTACAACATTATTTACTCTATCAGACAGAAGGTTGTTGCATTGAAGGGATGTTTTGTAGTATTAGTTATAGTTCCGACAAAAGATTTCGGAAAACTTCTTGTTACATCAGATTTCGTATAAAATAGCTACCGTATCTCTTAAGATTACTCTAAAATATTACATATTTGCCTCTCTCTTCTAGCAATCTCAAATCAGTGAAAATTAATTATTGGTACATAAATGATTTTTTTGGGTAAGTTGGTACATAAATAATTGGTTCAAGATTGATGTAGCGTTTACGATGCTTTTTACTGCTAACAAACAAAAACGAGTTATTTATAAATGTAGTCTATCGAAATGGATAACAGCTATAAGCCGGTAACACTAAAAAATGTTAATCTGGGGTGATATATTATGTGTAAAATTTAACAAAACGAATAGATAAATAAGAAATTATCAAACAAAAAAAAAAATAAAAATCGTAATTTGTATCACAATGTTATAAAAGACACTACTATGAATGGTTTGTAAATTCTTTTTATTTGTATGTGTTTATTATTAAACAATTAATATATATTATTACTTTTAGTAAAACCTTTTCCCATTACGATCGATCTAATGAGATGAGTAATGGACTGGTTTGATAAATAGGCTAGCATCCCACCTTTTCCTTTTTCTAGAATGAATAACAAAAAAGGATTCAAAACAATAAAGAAAAGAGCAATCAAACGAAGAATAAAGGCAACAGAAAGAAGATACAAAAACAAAAGAGCAAAAGAGGGGAGAGGGAGAGAGAGAAAAGAAAAATGAAGAAATCCATGGAAAAAGAAACATGGCGTAGTGGCAATGACTCAAAACAGAAGAGACAAGCATTTAGTGGGATTCTCTGCCCCAAATTCCCCACCTAAAAGAAACACCACCTGCCCCCCACCATCTTCTAACCATTCTTAACTTGCCCCATCAAACTTTGTCTATATTTTCCATTTAATTTTAAGGATGGTGTTCAAAGCTGTCTTCCAAAACCTCCGTTAAGGTATTAATACCTTATATATCTTAATTAATAATATAAAATTAATATAATTATACAATTTTTATGATATATTAATATTATTAAATCATTTTTCCTAGTTAAGAGCTAAAAGTAAAATTTATTGTACTTTTCACTGATTGATTATACACTTTCTCTGACAAAATAAATGTATTACAGGATGCAAAGTTTCTATATCAAATCTATTAATAAGAATAATGGAACGCTTTGTTAATATTTTCCGACTTTTTAACCATCAATTCTCCTTTTCCCTTTCATCAATTCTTGTCTAAACAATAAAAAATCCCAAAATAATGAAAATTTGCGCTCCAGGACAACAAGCAATGGTGTCCCATCAGCCATCACACTCCCAAAAAAAAAAGAAAAAAAAAGAAAAAAGAAAAAAATTCCCAAAAAATTACGAAAGAAAGCAGCGACAGCCCAACCATGGAGCGTGCAAGTCACTCCTATCAGCATCCGTGCGTGATCTTCACGTGTCCAGTTCTCGACTCGTGGAAGATAATTAGTTGTTTGTGTCTGGTGAGTCAACTCGTCAACTGAGTTCAAGAATCAGGCCTAATGTCCTTGAGGAGGCCCACCACTTGCTGCATCGTGGGCCGCTTCCCGGGATTCTCAGCCGTGCAAAGGTACCCGACTCGAATCGTCTCGACCATCTGACTCATCGAGTCACCACCGATCCTCAACCTCATCTCAAGTGCCTCCTCCGCCAATCCTTCTCTCACCAATTTCCTCACCCATGCCAAATTCTCTCCATTCCCTTCCTTTCCGGTCAACAACTCTATCAAGACAAGCCCAAAACAGTACACGTCCATTTCAGGGGTAAAACCGTCTTTACGCACGTTCCCCTGACATGCCTTTTGAACTATGAAATTTGATATCCTTGGCTCGAAGGTTTCCGTGAGGAGGATGTTGGAGGGGACCAAGTGGCCATGGGTGGTCCCTGCATGGTGGAGGTAGGCGAGGCCACGTGCTATCCCCACTGCAATGCGGTGCCGCGCGAGCCAGTTGGTTTTGTCGGGTGACGATGCCAGGAAGTCGGAAGCACAAGTGGGTTGCTGCCACGTGTCGGTGCTCCAGTCTTCCACGTTGGGCTCTCCTGTTGGAAGCTCGTGAAGCCATTGGTGTACGTCTCCATTGGGCATGAATTCGTATAGAATTAATTTCTCCTTCCCTACACATTAACAAAAATTAAAATCTAAAATTAAACATATGGCACCTACGTATGGTTTTTGAAATAATTATTAAATTTTATTGATATATATATATTATATATATAACATGTTCCGTATAATATCTAATAAATTTTTTTCTTATATATTAATATATGGATTCTCTTATTTGCTAAGGTTTATACGGTGTCTTTCTAAATTTAGGTGTTCAGGTCTGACTTCCCCTAACATTTCATATTTTTACAATAAAAAAAAGAAAAAAGGAAATTTCACGTGTGTGTCCTCTTAGTCCTAGTAAACGCCAATACCAGAGCTAAAAATAAAAACAAGGTTGAAAGACCACTACTCATTATTTGAACCTTATTGGATCCTAAATAGCTTTTTAACAAAAGAAAAAGACAAAAATTAATGCTTTAAATCCGCCCACAGTGTAAGCGAAGAATTTATGATTTCTGAACATCTGAACAAGTAATCATGAATTCGTGTGTGAAAAGGATGTAGGTGTCAATTGACTCGTTGAGATGAGCTCCAAATATAATTGAGTTTGATTAAAGTATAAATATTAATGAAGTTTGAATTACGTTTTGATATAAGTATTATTTTAATTAGCAAAAAAATTACAATATAAATCGAATGTAAATGGTTTAATTGAGTTAAGTACTAACCGTCCAGGTGCTACTTTGAATCCTGCTCCAACTCTAATATTTTGAGTATTTCTGTGCTTATTTGTAATTAGGGGCATTTACTAAAAGCTAAAGAAAAATAGAAGCATTTTACATTTTCACTATTTGTTACATATCTGTTGAAAAACAAATGTTATATAAATCACCTTATTACAAATTCAGAATATTTTCCCAGCAAATCAAATTTTATGATTTAAAGAGGAAAAAAATTTAATGATATTAATATATTATGTGGATTAATAAAAAATATATAAATATCAATCATATTTAAATACATGATAAAAAAAGATAGATATTATTTTAAAAAATATCAATAATATTTTTATATATTAAAATTTTATTATTATTTATAAAAAGTTTTAATATCATTAAGGATGATAAGGCAACCTTAATACGTCTAGATTCTATAAATAAAAAAAAAAAAAAAGCCAAGTCACTAGTTAACCTATTGGACAACAAACGCACACAATCCGTAAGAGAAAACAAAATTAACGCCAAAAAAGGCTCGAATTTCTGAGGATGTAATCGTGGCTTCTTGTAGATTTACGTGACGGAAAAAGCAATCCAAGAACAAGCCACCCTCCATGAAGTACGACACTGCCAGCATTGAAGTTTTTAGTTTCATGGTTTCTGACCTGAGAGACCCGTGACAACATTAATTATGGTAGGTTTCACATGACTGCCTAAAACAGAAACATTTACGATTGCTCTTACTTGGAGTAACATGACATGCCAAGCTATACAATACAACTACAAAACAAAGAAAAAAACTCCTTGTACGTGAAAAAAAAAAAATCATAATTTGAACAAGATGATCGACTCAAACATGTAAAAAGTTAAAAATTTAGAGAAAAATCAATTTCAATCGAAATTCCAACCAAAATTTAACTAAGGTTCAATCAGATTTAATCATAGAAATTAATTCGATTTTGATGATATTGCTCATTACATAAAGAAAAACTTTAATAATATTAAATATATCGTGTAAATTAATAAGATAATATATAAATATTAATAAAATTTTAATACATCAAAATATAATTAATATTTTTTTAAAAAAATATTTTTTTATTATTATTTATACATTACTTATCAATTTACGTGATCTGTTGATACTATCGAGTCTTCTTTTTAATACATAATATAATATATAGGTATATATTATTTATCGAATCATTTTTCTCGATGCATATATCTATAAACTATTGATTGGATTTAGATAGACATTTAAATACTTTAAAAGCAACTTTGTTTCATATAAATTTTAAAAATATGCATAGGTGCTTTAGAACTATATGCAATCCTACAAGTCCTGTAGTTATTTTAAGACGTTTGTTTTTTTTTATTAGTATCTTATTTTTATCTATTTAAATTTTGATATTTAGTAAGAATAAATTATAAAAATATATTAATTAAAAAATTATTTTCAATATATAAAACATTTTTTTTTCAAAAGTAGATGAATTTTTATTTTCTAATTTTAATGTTTTAATTCCTACCTTTTATCATAATTATGAATAGATAAAATAAAGATAAAAATATTTTTTCAAACACTAAAATTTAAATAAATATAAATTAGATGTAAATAAAAAAAAAAAAAATCCAAACAGACTTAAAATTGTCAACAGATATCTCGAACACCAGTCTCATGTTTGAGTATTGGGTGATTACCTGCAATGCAGTATCCGAAGAGAGGCAAGAGATTGGGGTGTTTGAGCTTGGAGAGATCCTCCAACATAGAGACCGCATCATCATGATCTACGTCTCTGGCGCTCTCGAGGACCTTGATCGCCACGTGGATGTCTCCAGGGAGGACTGCTCGGTACACCGGTCCACTCCTTCCCTCAGCCAATAAAGACTCTCTCCCAAAGTGTGACGTGGCAGCTATCAGGTCCTTGAACGTCAAGTTCATCAACGGCTTCTCGAACATGATCACCGGTGCCGTCGACGGCTCTTTTATGTCCGCCACCCACGATGTCCCTATTCATTACATCAGAAGTCAATATAATTAATCTCACATATTTCTTTACATAAAAATATAGAATTTAAACGAGCTTAACTGGAAGGAACTAATACTTTGAATCGAGGTCAAAATTCAACCGAGTTGTCGAATATGAAGAAAATTAAATTTAACATATAAATACCTGACTCGGTTTCGAAAGCAAAAGGTCCTGATTTATCCAATTTGAACTGCAATTGAGTTGGTTTCGATATCGCCCACATGTTCTTCCTGGCCAACCTCCTCCTCCGACACACCCAACACGTAAAAACACCGAGAGACGCCACTAAAAGAGCTGACCCACCACACAGGCCGCCCAGCACCACCGCTCTCATCACTCTCCGTTTCCTCCCCTTCTCATTCTTCTTCCTATCAACGCTCGTGTCCCTCACGCGCTGTTCGGTTGCATGCGCTCCGCCTCTGCTCGGCGCGTGGTTATTCGTAGGAAGATGGTGTGCCGACGTCGTATTAACCTTATTCGATGTCTTGGTGAAGTTGAAGTTGATTTTCCCTGCATGGATAAAAGCAGAGCTCCCGAACTTCTGGTGCGTTTTCGCGTCGATCACGCCGGACAAGTTATTGAACGAGATGTTCAAGAATTGGAGGCTCGACAATAGCGGAAGATCCCGAGGAAAAACCCCATTTAAGGAATTCTTCGACACGTCCAGATACTTCAAATTCCCAAGACTCGAAATGGCTCTAACGTTATCCTCAATCCCGCAGCTCGAAACATCGAGCCTCGAGAGATTTTTCAAATCCTTAAGCCCGAAAGGCATCACTTTCAAATTATTATCCGAAAGATCGAGGATTCGAACATTGGAAAATCCCGAAAGGTTTATCGAGTTCGTAAACCTATTCTTAGAGAGATTAAGTACTTGAATCAACGATGACGACGACGTTGGTTCGAACGATATCTTTCCTCCGAATCTATTTTTCGACAGGTTGACTTCGGTCAATTTACTTATCGACCAGAACCAGCCCGGAACCGAACCTTCTAACGAATTATCAGAAAGGTCGATGCTACGTAAGTAGGACATGTTGCGTAGGAAGTTCCAAGAAATCGTGCCCTTGAGTTTTCGGGAAGGGATCCTTAGGTCATGGATGTGACGGTAGGAACAGTTGGTGGTGTTCGTTGCCGAATAATCGAACCAGGAGATGTCGAACCCTGAAACGGAACTGAATGCTTTGGACAAGAGATGCTGGTCCGTTGGTGTAGTGATGTTGCATTCGGAATGTACGAGGATGAACAGAGTGAAGAGGACGACTAAGTTTCTGTACAGTAGTTGTAACATCAACATCTTGTTCCTTAAAAATGGTGGTGTTTCAATGCACGGTTTTGATGTACATATGAGAGAGAGAGAGAGAAAGAGAGAGATTGGGCGTGTGTTTTTTGACTTTAGGGTTTTGAGGTTTGAAGAGTAGTAAGAGTTTGGGAAGAAGCATGGGAGGGAAGAGAAAGGAGTTGACTGAGGAATTTGTGTTTGTGTTATAAGTAGAGACTAGAGAGAGAGGTGATGAATGCGTGGAGTGTTAAATATCAGCGGCTACAGATGCGGTGAGTGGGAAAACTTTCTACCTGCTGCATGGCTTGAACGAGAGGCAAAAAATAATGGAACAACTTCAAAATTACTTCACTGGATTTCGTACGTTCTTCTCGACGTTCCTTAAACTTTTATTTAATCGAGGATCGATGTCTTGAAATTTTAAAGTGTGTTTTAATATTTTTAAAATTTTAATAAATTAATAATATAAAGAATATTTATTTTTTTAGTTAGAAACAATTATACTATTATTAAAATTTAAGAGATTTTAAAATATTTTTTCACAAGTTTAGAATAAATTTATACATCAAAATAAAATTTTAAGAAGATTATTTTTAATCTATTGAGATAAACGTACTTAAAAAGTTTAGGGATTAATTCGTACTTAAGTAAATGTTTAAGCAGATTATTTATATTTTCCCTTAAATTTTATTAAATTTATAATTTTATCTTTTAAATTTTATTCTTTAACTGAAGATGGACTACCGTATTATCTTATAAAAATAGTAAAATTAAGAAGTGAAAGTATAATTTAGTATAAAATTATTTCTTTTTAGTAAAAAGGATTCAAGCATAAAATTTCGTGTGTGAAACTCGATAAGTTTAATTAACTATTTCATTAAATGATTTTAGGTTCAATATATAAAATTAAGTTAGAGAAAACAATGATTTGACCCTAGACTTGAGAACTATGCCTAATTAACTCCAAATTGAGGGTTAAGGTTCAATAAAACATTAAACAAGGATTGGGGTTAGCTCATCAGGTTTGTTGGTTTATGGGTCTGTTCTTAGGCTCGTGAATTGATTTTTCATTTTTTTTGGTTTACAATTTATATATATATTTGTATATATAATATGTATATTATATTATATAAGTATAATGTATTGTACATATTATGATAAAAAAATAGTTTTAGAGTACGAACAATTCTCTATAAAATAGATTATAACACAAGGATATTGATTTAATAAAAAGAAATTAAAAAAAACTCAATTTAGCTTTTGGAGTGAAACGGCCGTACAATTCAGGGGAACCAACCTGTTGGGCCTTACTAGTCTTCTGTGACTAGAAAACAAAGTACAATCAGCCCTACAGTTCAAACTAAAATAGCAATAAAGTTTCAAATTCATTTCTCAAACCAACTTAAATCCAATTTTTTTTCTTCGATCCCACTTCAAATACACTTCGATTACTCATTAGCTCATCATCGTAACACATTTTTACTCTATCCAAATTACAAATTTCAAAACAAATACTAAACTCAAAACCCATTTCTACCAATAACTTAAAAAAAAACCAACCCTAATATAAAGTATAAGAGGAAAGATGAAGAGCACTTAAAATGAATGAGAAAGCTCTTAAATCCGAAATGCTAAGCGACCTAAACAAAATAAGCTACCAACAAGGAGTTTCAAATTTGGTTTAACCCCATAACAGAAGAAAACCTTAGTAAAATGATGAAAACGCATCAAGCATGAGTTAGAAAAGGTGTTTCATTTACAGGGTTAGTTGATGTAATCTACTTAAACCTTTGCTTAGAAAGCACTCAAATTTATCATTGTTTATATATAATTAAAATTGTAACCGTTTGAATAGGTTGCTTTATCAAGGCAACAATTATTTTACGACGAGTGCATACCTTTCTAATTTGATCAATAATTTTACAAACAATTGTTAAAAGTTTGAGGGAAAAGGCAATGGCTTATATGTATTGTTGCATTTTCAAATCATTATCAACAACACAATATTATTATTTCCATATTGTTGATTTAAGTTTACTATAGCAACAATATTTTCGTTGTCGTATAAAAGTATTGCCTTTAAGCAACTTAGTAGCAACACTCAAATGTTTAATTGTAATTAAGTTTTATAGGCAACATATCATTGTGAAATTAATATTACAATAGACCTTTTTTGACATAGTGCCCTTGTAAGGTTTGCCATAAGTCACTTGGTCATGCCATGTATGATACCTAAACTAAGATAAAAGAGTTCAAGCCTAGTAAGTAAGGCTATAAACGAGTTGATCTGAGCTTCTAAAGGCTTTTACTTGACTTGTTTAAAAATTATCGAGCTCGAGATTGGGTTTGGGCTCGACTTGTTTACTAATTGGGCTTGAACTCACTTTAAACTTAGCTTGATTTAAGCTCAGCTTGGTTTGAGCTCGATTAGTCGAGCTCAAATTAAGTCAAGTTTAAAGCAAGTCGATTTTGAGTTTACTTATGAGCCTAAGTATAAAAAATGAAAAAATATATAAATAAATAGATTAAGGAATAGTAACTAAGAATTATATTGTATATTATATATTATCTTATTATATATTATATATTTATATATATTATATAAATAGTAGTTTTTAGATTTTAATGATATATAATATATAATTTTTGTAATATATATAAAACTTGTAAAACTACTCATTAGCTAAACAAGCTAGCTCGTAAGCTATAAGCCCTAAAGATAAATTAAATAACCATAGGATTGAATTTAGTACACAAAGTTTAGAGTGATTGGTTAAAAGAACCGATTAAACCTAAATTATAAACTAAAACTAAAAATATTAGTAAAAGTGATCCTGTAAGTTTGAATTTAAGAAAATAAGTAATAAAATAAGAGAATATAAAATTTTCAAATTCTAAGTATATTACTTATTATTTATCAAAAATGCGTAAAATGTATTTTGATAATTAATAAATCATTAGAGATAAATTATATGTATACTAAAAATTATAGAATGACTTAAATAATATTTAGGAGTATTTACTTGTACCCTACATGTATTTACGTGTAGGTAGAAATACGTGAAATTACTTAAATTGCTTGAAATTAGCTAAAAATCTACTAAATAATTAAAGAAAATTATAAAAAAAATTAAGGAAAAATAAAAAAGGTAGAGAACAATTCAGAAAGTGGTCATGGCAGATTAGGGAGTAAGAAACCAAAATTAATCAATAAAAAACAAATAACAAAAAAGGCAAAATGGAAGAGATATGTGCCTTATCTTGTTTTAATTAATGCACAATAATTCCTAGCAAGAAAATTTACATAGCTTATTTGGTCAATTGGGAATTGGAAAAGATTGAGAGAACTGAAATTAAGAAGGAAAATTAGGGTTTTAGAAATTTTGTCCCAAATCTGTGTAGATAAGGCAAGAAGGTTAAACATACACACTACCACTACTTGGAACCAAACCACCACCACCACCCCACTTCAAACCCACTGCCAAGATCAGCCGACACACCTGAGCCGATGTTGGAGGCTAAAAAGCTTTTGAACCAGGTGAGTTTCACATTTTCTCTGATTTTGCAAAATTCCTTAAAATTGTTTAATATGCTCAAAAAATTATGAAATTTATTATTTTGATGTTTTATTGTATGTAGATTTAGGAAAAAATAGTGATTAAGTTTAATCACGTCTATAAATATAAGGTTTTTAAGAAGTTGGACAAAACCGAGCATGATTAGAATTAGAAATAAATAAGTTTAGGAGTATAGTTTGGAGCTCAATTTTTTTTTTGTAGAATGTTAAGTGATATAAAACAATGCTATGAAGCCATTTTTTTTAAATTAATTTTTGAAAATTTTAAGTAAATTTTTAGCCTTAAAATGATTAAAAAAATGGATAATTTTGGCTTAATTAAGTGATTAAATGATTAATTACTAATTTAGAAGGTAATTAGATGTTTAAGGATGTTAATCTCTGATTTGGAAACCTAATCCTAGTAATTGAAGTGTTAATTGTAATTAATACGGTAATTATTTGGTAATTGTAGGAAATTTAAGAATATGTGAAATTGGGATTTTAATAAATATAAAAAAAATAGGTTAAATTGGATAATATAATAATTATATCAGTATAAAATAAATTTGATACAAAAATTAATTTTAGGTAATTGGATAAAAATGTAAAATTTTCTCACATTGAGAGTAAATTCAGTACCCTAATTAGGATTAGAGTGTACTAAATAAGTTAAAATACTAAATTAAGATCCAACATGATATTAGAATATTCAAGCTTAATGTGATTAATTTCATATTAGGATTCGAGCATATTAAAGATTTCTTATGGTTAAAAACAATTTAGAACCAAAACTGGAATTTAATTTGGAAACCGAACCTCGAGCCAATGTAGAGTGAATCATTAGTAAATAATAGGTATATATGGAGAAGTGAGTTAAATTATAGTTTAGAATATGTATCATCAAAGTATAAGTACTAAAAAGACATATTTGTATTATAGGATATCTGGAGACAAACCAACGTGCAATTAAGTGATTGAACAACTGAGAATTTCAGGTAAGTTTGGTTTATTATTTCACCGTATTTGGAGTAATATTTTAGGGTACTTGGAGACTTAAGATTGTGTATGATTGTGATTGTAAGTAGTTTTATGCATGTACTTGTGTATCTGACTTCGTGTTAGAATTTGTGTTGTGATTGATGATTATAATGACTGGATTGGTGTGAAATTGTCTGAACATCCTAAATTGAACCTAATCTTAATCGACCTTGAAACCCTAAATTGTTATACATTGCAACCCTTTAAGGGATTATTAAGATTCTCCAACTAAACATTGAAACCTTCGAAAAAGATAGTACTAGATAGCAAATTGGTTTTTTTCTCATTTTTAGTCGAACTAAGTGATAGGAGAGGAGGTTACGGTGAGGATGTGGGCATTGGTTCGAATGATAGTCTTAAAAGGAGCAGTATCTTCATTGCATAAACTTGGGTTTAGTTGTGAGCTGTTGCATAACATGAAAATTCCTCAACTTGGATTAGAGCTGGTGAAATTACTTTGATTTCGCAACGGACTGGACTACGTTGTGTGATGACACTTGCTTGTTGCATTGCATGAAAATAATTGCCTGATAATCTTGTTTGTGTTTGTATACATTCTTAAGTCTCTAATTTAACTTACTAAGCCGTAGTTGCTTATTCCCATATAGATCTTTTTGTAGGTCCTGATATCTGATTACTCTGATTAATATGTCGCCCTACAACTATCCGGAGGTTAGTTCTTTTTGAAGCTTGGGGGTGTGAGGATCAATTTGCCTAATAATTAATGTATATTTAGAATCTCATTAGTATCTTTAAGATTGAAAGATTGATATTTGATATGTAAATCAGCTGACTATTATGATATGATGTAGAATTACTTGGGAATTCTATAGTAATGTACATGTAATTATATATATATGTTGACTTGAAGCTTTAATATTTACTATAACTTTAGTTAAATTTTTAATTGAATTGTTTACTTCAAAGCGGGGAGTCGTCGACGTTTTGTATAGATTATGTTTATGATAGGCACTGTGAGGTTAGTTATTATTATAGAATAGTTTATACAGTAGGATTATTGCGACTTTGTGACTTCTGAGCGTAACACAAGTCTAAGTGAGTAGGCTCACGAGCCTAAACTAAAACTTGAGCTCGGCTCATTTATATAAATGAGTTTTATCTTGAGCTTTAACTCAACTCGTTTACTAATCGAGTTCAAGTGAAGCCGAGTTTAAGTAGCTCGTGAATAGCTCATGAGTAGATCGGCTCATTTATAACCTTATTAATAAGCTACTTAGCCCTATCAAGATTCTCAATGATGACCTCAATAAATTATCCATTAATATATATTATGTCTAGTAAGCACACAAATGATATGTGCTAAAGCATAAACATTTTAATGCTATATACAGATAAATAATTTGTTGTATACATTATCTCTAATAATAATCAATGTTATCAAATACAAGTTGACTTGTATGATTAAACTTGGTTCGATTTGATTCTTTTATAGAACTAGTTCGATCTAACCGCGGTCCAACTTTTGATCCAATTTGATTTATCCTTTTAACCGTTAATCCTTTTATATATTCGGATTAATTATACGAGTTAAATATGACAACAGTGATAATAATAATAATAGATTAGTATTGTCTGTGTATGTATTTATATAGTAGTTCAAATTGAGTTTCACCACTTTCCTTGTCATGATTTCAAATATTCAAGTTATCATTAATGCTAAAAATTGGGTATGAGGTACTTTATAACGATATTGAAGGTGCTGAATTTTCGCGTGGTTGTTGGGGTGCTTGATGATATGATATGATGTTTCACATAATTTTTGACACACTTAGTGTTCCTTTTTTTAAAACAAAAAATATTTTCCTGTAAATTTTAGAGAGATTCATGTTGGGTTGATTGTTTTTGGAGAAGTTTTTTAGTTTCGTGAAATATCTGGACGAGCTAGCGGGCCTGAGATTTTTCTGCCAAGGTTATCCACAACTGAAAAGTTAATGCTAGAAAACAATTCACGTTTATTATATATAACTAAGAAAAAAATAAAGAATTGAAAAAATACTTTCTTTCTTCTTTAATATATTATTTTCTTTATACATATAAAAGTAAATAGATACAACTTTCCTAAGTAATCCCATTTTTATAAATCATGGCCTGGTTTGGTCAGTATTCAGCCGAGCCATTTTTTGTTTGAACTCATAAATAAAATTATTGTTATTATTTCTTTCAAAATCAAAATATTTGTTATTGAAACAACAAAAGGAGGATTATTTCCATATTTTTGATAGAGAAGAAATTTTTTTAATTTCATAATTATAAAATAAAAATTGAATAAAAGTCTCGTTTCTTATTATTTAATATAATCTTATTATTTAGTCTAATTCTTTCGAATTAGAATTCTTTGATGATGTCAATAGCATAGACATCTTTTTGTATATATATTATCAAATATTATTACAATGATTACGAAAAAGAGATGAATCGAACTTAATCTATCTTATTAAAAAATCGATATCTATATTACTTAACTATAATGATCTTCATATCATTTTATAAATATTTGAAAATTTAGATACTAATAAATTTTGAGAATTTAGACTTTGAAACATAAAAGTGGCAAATTTTGGTTACAATCTTGGTGGATATGAAAATAATTATAATAACTAATACATTCTCACTGTATTTTGATTTGATTGCGGCTATTTTAGTATAAAAAAATCTTAATCAATTATTTATCATTGCATGGGATGAAAGAGAGCTCAATCTATTCCATTTCTCTAGCATTAAGTGCTAATCTTAGTGGGCCCATAGGCCATAAGGGCTGTAGCTATCCATTTACAGTTTACTACTAAATTATTTAAAGCGTGATTTACTAATAAAAAGTATTTCTTTCTCCAATCATACACCTATAAGTAGTATTATCAAACACGAGTTGATCTCTACAATTAAATTTGGTTCAATTTGATTCGATTATAAAATTAGTTTGGTTTAACCTTAATCCAACTGTAGTTAAACTTGGTTTCTTGGTCCAATTGTAATTAAACTTAATTTCTTGGTTTAACTACAGTTAAACCTAATTATATCCTTTTAACTTTTGGCTCTTCTATATATCTGTGTCGATTATTCAAATCAGGTTTGACAACATTATCTATTGGAAAATTAAAAAGTTATGTTTTATTGATCCACCTCAACGGCTTTGGTAATATATTTGGTACTTAAACTTTACTAATTTAACAATTAATTACTCAAAAATTAAAAATATCCATTTAGTATATAAAAACTTTTTCAAGTCATGATGGTGCCTAAATAACTAACTCAATTTAGGTAATTAATTGTAAAATGTGTAAAGTTTTAGGTAGTTTATTATAAAAATAGCGAAGTTCAAATAGTTAATTATAAAATTGAATAAAGTTCATGTAATAAATTGATAATTTTAAGCTTTAATTAGCCAATTACAAAAAGAAGTAAATTTCAGATACCAAATATGAAATTTATCCTATAATGATTCGGCTAACATTTGATTTGATTATATTAAGATCTTAAAAAGGGGCATTATATATATACACTTTATGGGAAATGGTGGAGCCCTTAATTTGACTAATGGAAACACATTCCCCTACGTAAATGTACCCAATTAATGTATTTCAACTGTCGTTTTATGTGGGATTAAACATGTCGTCACATTATTCTAATGGATTTGGAGGCTAGCTACATTCGACTCGACTTGTTCCACAACATCCATGTATGTCCAACAAATTCACCTGCTCCAGTTCACGGGATGAGGAGGCAGTGCACTATCTTTGTAGCCAAATAAGATGATGTTCGCATTCACTCGAAGGGTATCAGTTAACACACGAATGAATCCAAACCGATGTTCCATTAGAATGACAACTAAGATATTTGGATCGTACTAGATTGATTACGTTAACTAGGATATGGAACTTTGGTACTTAATCCAATTAATCAAACTAAAAGTTTTAGCTCCACGTTGTAAAAGTTTGCTCTGTTTTTTCTCATCACCATCTGCCACCCATCAATTTGTGTCTCTTTAACGGTTATAATAAAAACATTTTCACGTACTATATTTAAAGTGAACCGGTCCAATAATAACATTCTTTCATGTCTTCTTGGATTACATGCTGAACGTTTTAGTAAGAAGGTTAAAAAGTGTGATGCACATTAATGATTTTTCAGTCAGAAGTAAGGGCGTATTATTGAAAGAATATTATGTGTTGTCATTTGTGAACATCCATAACTTCATATTACAGTTTTTGCTTTTATCTACACGTAAAAATGTGTGATTGTTAAAAAAAAAAAAGTGAGGAGAAATTACAAATATCCCCCAAAAACTTTAACTTAGATATAAACATACTATATGAATTTTCAAATATTGCAAATCATCTCTCTAATATTTAATAAATTGGTAACACAAAAAATATTTGTCTTTTTAGTTAAAAAACACATTAAAGTCAAAGTTTAGGGATGTTAAAATATATTTTAATAAGTTTAGAGTGGGTTTTTTTACAACTTTAAGAGGTTATTCATTAAGTTTAGGTAGCGATTTGTGCAATTTGAAAATTTAGAAGGTATTTTTGTATTTACATCGAAGCTTAGGGGATTTTTTGAAAAAAAAAAAAAAAAACAGAAGGGTAGAGAAACTTTGATAAGCTAGCACCAGGATATGGTTATGGTCAATCTAAATTGTGCCTTTCCTAAAATGATGGAATAACCTAATACATAATTGAATATACATTCTGGAAGTCTTATCGTTTGGAGTCGTGAAAGATTTCAAAGTGAAGGTGAAATGCTGAAAGAATGGTAGTTTTCGCTATATGGATTAGTAGGTGGCGAGCTTGCCTTAAAGTTCAAAATCTTTCACTTAGCAAGAAAGAGTTGGAATCCCTTTGGAACATAGAAAGTTGAAACATATATTATGAATAATTTTTCATATTAACTGTGACTGATACTTAGCAGAAAAGAATAAATGACTAATTATGTACGAAAGTGAGCCCATATCACCCTTCCGGCTGAATCAGATTAATATATATATATATATATATATATATATAACGATTGAGAAGGAATGAATAGAACTAGATTTATCATATTAGGATATTAGTGCTCATATGTAATAATCATGGCAATTCAAATTAATTATTAGAATCTATAAAATTGGTGAGATCTAATGAATAATTATTGAATGATATTCATATGGATCGATCCACATTCATTTCAAATATTATATTAATATTGTGTTTCGAACTCAATTAGAATGTGTCATATTATCAAATGTCCTGCAACAAGGAGTTTAATAATTGTTTTATATATATCTAAACTTTTTTTTTAATTAAATTTTGGCTTAAAGCTGTAAAGTTGCTCATGTCTAGCTTTATTTTGAATGGATAAACTCGTGTGCAAATTCTAGGGGAAGAAAATTACATGTGCAAATTGCTTAAGGAGAACCCACGATTATGTTTCCATAATTATCCCTGTTTAAATAGGATACAATTGGTATATGGAAATAAACTTAAAAATAAAATCATGATTCTGATTTTATTTTATTTTCTATATTTAGAAATGCCTTTAAAAGGTTAAATTTCCACTCCCACATGTGAAGGAGCAGAATACGATTCCAATTCACACTCTTTAATTATATTGATTATAAACTATTTATTTAACTTGTAACTAAAATATGACCTGTAATTAAAGATATTTTTGACAAATGCTGTTTATACATTTAATTCCATTTCCTCCCATTTAAGAGTATTTTTGGGCATAAAAAAGGATTTATTATTTTAGTTCTTATTCCATTTCAAACCGTTCCATTTTAAATCATTTCTACCAATTAAACGCGATATAAGATTAAAATAGATTTACTTATTTTTTTTCCCCTTAATATCCATTCACAACCTTGAGAGGGTTAAAAAAAAAAAGAGGGGATGTTTTGCCGAACATCTTTATTAGGAAATAATATATATTAAGAAATTAGATAATAAGACATTGAAGAAGTCTACTTAAATGAAGCATATTTCAACAATTCCTACCGTGGAAGCAATAAACGGTTAACATAACTATCAAACATAGCCGGAAACTTATCTCGCATTCTTTGGAATACTAAGCTTTTACTTATTTACATGATTTGTCATATCAATTTAAAGGTAAAATTGCAAATACAATATCTAAATTAGGAGCATATAAATTCCTAACGTAAAGTGTGATTTTAACCTTTATAATTTTAGAAATTACGCAAATAACCAAAATCGTTGTTAATATTCCAAAATCATCGCCGTAAATGATCATTCTTGTAGCGAACTTGAAAATCTACCAATGGTTTGAGTGTGATATTTACATCTTCAGAATTCACTGAAGGAAAAATTGCACCTTACGGGCTAAAGGGATCAAAGTAATAGTTATACATTCGGTGGAACACTATTATATAAGGATGATTTACAACTTCTTAAAATGTTGGAAAAAACGCTTAAAGAGGTTATAATTGTCGAAGACCGTTATAGCATCTTAGGTTTATAATTTAGTTGAAAAAAAAAAAACACTATAATTAATTACAAATTAATCTTGAATGCTATCATATTTGCTTACCCCAGTAGATGTGCTGGCGGCTAAAAGAACATCATGTGAATCTTAGCTTTATTGGAAACTTTTTTTTTTTTTTGGCAAAAGCTATGTATTCAGAATGGCTAATTATACTATATAATACCAGCATATTCATTCGTATGTTCAGAACATAAAGGGAAAACCGGGAAACGAGGAAAAAAAAAGAAAAAGAAAGGGACACTTCGCTCCATGGCGCATAACTAGCAGACAGCCTTGGCATTATTTCGGAATGCCATTTTCTCTTGTCCAAGATTCTGAAGCTTTCTAACCATTCTAACACAGATTCAAACACTTTCAGCTATTTTTCGTTTCCATTGTACAGTTGGTCGTTCGCACCCCCAAACCTTAAGGTAGCCGAAGTAGCCACATGGATCGCAAGCTGCCGCCGCTGTTGCCCCTCACCCTCACCCTCACCCCCACCCCCACCACACCGCCAACCCTCGGGCCAAGAGAAAAAAATAAAAAACACTGAAATCTCTTCCTCCTGCTCCTCCTCCTCCTCCCTATTATTATTATTTTCTGTTTGTTTTTGTTAATTTATTTTATTTTTATATATTTATAATAAATATATATAGATTATGTGTAAAATTAGGTCTGTAGATACTCAATTTTTACCCCTCTTGTAGTTTTAATATTTTTTAATAGGGTCTTAATTCAAAATAAAAAATAATAAAAATAAATAAATAATTGAAAAATGATAAAACTAAAACATATGGAAAAAAAGAAAAATCATAAATATTTTTTAGGAAAGTAAATTTTTAAAAAGAAAAAAAAATTGTTTAGGGCCAATTGATTTTTAATTCAATTCAAATAGCTTTAGAGAGTCATACAACCTAAATATAATTTAATTGTATTAAATATCAAAGTATAGGCTAACGACCCAATAAATAAACATTTGAGTATTAACATTTGGATGGGTTGAGGTCACAAGTTTGAATCTTATTAGGTACATGTGTGCTTTTTATTTTTTCTTTCATTTATAAAAATTAGTTGAGCGTATAGGATTTAAATCTAATTTTAGATTTTACTAAATCTTTTGAATTTGCTACGATAATGATTTGAGAGATTTAAATCTAATTTGATTTTTATCAAATCGAATTTAAATCGATATAAAAGATTAAAATCTATTAGGATTGATATGATTTAAAGGATTTATTTTCCAAACTTTATAAATATAGATCATGTGGCATGAAAAAAGGGGGACAATTACACATTGAAAAAACCAAAGTCTTCACCCAAACACGATTGCCCTCGCTAATAACCAGCGAGCGCCCAACATAACCACAATTTGCCTGAGTTACCGTAGCAGCAGCCATCTACAATACATACTCATAACATCCACTGCAACGATGCCTAACACTGTGCACCACTTACTTGCATAGTCGCACTCCATTCTACCTCGACGTCCCACTATAGCTCCCATCATCCTCAATCTGATCCCAGCTCCATGAATGACCTGCTCCAACACTCATTGAGACCATGTTGCTAGCCCAAGCATAGCACCAATAGTCTACACACATCAATAGCATACCATGACAACTTCATTGATCATTACATTGCAATTTACAACAACTGAAGTACTATGTAGCAACCGATCATCCTTATCCTTTCTTCCATCTATGGCCGGTGATCAATCTAGTAACCGTAACTCCAACACTGTCTAACCACGCCCATTCTGGATAGTAACTCTAGTTGTAGCTCGCGTATGGTCACACGTACATTAGCCTATCCCTAGTATGCTCCACACTACACGCCCAACAGACGCATTCTACACATACACATTACCGCATCTGATCATTAACTCTCTCGTGTTGATCACAACCACGTTGTTCAACAATTGAACACATGCACTGTCACGCCCCGAAGCGGCAGAGTCGTAACAGCTCTGCCGTGTAAACCATCCTAAGATAAAAGTTGGCCTTACAACCGCTATCTTAGACCTGATCTACACAAGGCGTCCACGATTAACCCGCTTTGAAGTAAACAGTTTGTAATTTAAATAATTTATTTACCTAAGAAAGTGAGAAAAGTTATATATAATCATTACATTAATCAGAAATGAAAAGTAAAATATGTATTGATTCTTCAATGTTTTTCTTCACTCCCCAGGATTCAGCAGTTGCTAACTTCAGAGTAGTTGTTGCCGCTTCTTAGCCAGCACCTGTACGACGTCTATATTGGAGGAAGGATATTAATCGATAGAATCGTAGTATATGATGGAAATGGAATTTAAAAAGGAAAGCTACTGATGGTGGGTTATGAAAAGTTCGTTGATATCTATAAAGAAGAGAATGAAGAGAATACCAATAAGTATTGAATCTACTAGTAATGTATAAGGGTACAAATGTATTTCTGAAGAATATTTTATGGATAGTTGAATTTCATGACTAAGTCAATCAAGAATCAAACCTATGATCGAAACTTTGCACTAGATGTTGTAAAAGAGATTATAAGAGTTAGAAGGGTAACTATCAAGTTTTAGAGTAATATTATATTGGGATAATATCAAGATAGGATTAGTGTATAAATTGCATTTACAGAATTGGGAGAAAGAAGTGCATGCCAACTATATATGGAAACGCTTGTAATGTTAGCCATCAATAGTATTTTAATATACAAAGTATTTGGAGACAGTATTATTGAAGTTGGGTGATCATAAGTAGTATATTGAAATGGAAGGTATGTGATTTTCGAAGGAGAGAATACGTTTTCATCAAGTTCGATGTATTTGGAGAAAGTATTTGGGTGGATATTAAAATGTTGAATTGGTGATTAGAGGAAAAATCCATTGAGGTAAACCAGTATACAAAGAAGCTATGAAGGTATAATGTACTTCATATTAGCAATTGCAATAGGTAATCCAACAGGAACATGGCAAATCTGAATTGTCTAATTGTTATTATTGAGTCTCATGTCTTGTCGATCTGGTCAGAGTATCTTGTTGTGTCATGTCTTGTCCAGTAATAATCTCAATACTATTTCTTTTGCTGAGTCTGTCAGTCAAAAGTTATATTCATTCTCCTCGAGTTAAGTTAAGTCAAATTTAGTTGTTAATCATCTCATTTGAATCCGAGATGGAGAAGCATCAAGATTTGCTAAATTTGCTTCTGTTGATCCTATGCTAAGCTGTATGAAGAACAAATGAGAAGCTACGACAGTGATATAATCATTTGAGTGGAAGATTTTGGATGAAAGGAAAAGGTGATGATGTACAGTGAATTTAGAATCATAAATAAAACTTAAGAAACAATCAACGAAGGAATAAAAGGAGAATAAACCAATAAGAAAATTTGCAAGATCGTAAAGCTAAGTTATAAAATAATACGATATGACTAGGAGACTACAGCAATGAAATAAGCTTTGATTGATACTAAGGTAAGGAATGTAAAGGAAGGAAAAGTAAGAGATCGAACAAAGGTCCAAGTAGAGAAGAAATAAAATGTTAAGTAGAAAGCAATTAAGGAACTTAATCAGTAGACTACACAGAAGTTTCACTTGAAGATAGTTCGGTAGAATGGAAAGTGGGTTTTAAAGATATGAAGTAACCCCCAAAAATACTGGATAATCAAGTTCAGAAGTTCAAGAGTTGAGACACAGAGTAGGTAAAGATACAACCCGATGAAGATCTAGACTTAGAATTTAAAGTAGAGCTAAATGTAGTAAAGACAAAGTATTACTTATAGGTTGTTCGATTTTTAGAATAGTAATACTATATAAACTATCAATCCTAGCAAGTAAGCAATACATGGATATATAGTAATTTCGAGGACGAAACTATTTTAAAGGGGGGTAGAATGTAAGCTCAAAAGTTAAGTCAAGTAACCGTAGGATTGAACTTAGAACCCAAGGTTTAGGGCGATCGGTTAAAATATTCGATCAAACCCAAATTATAAACTATTGAGAAGAATATTAGTAAAAATGACCCCGTAAACTTAAATTTAAGAAAATAAGTAATAAAATAAGAGACTATAAAATTTTCAAATTTTAAGCATAATAATTGTTAATTATTGAAAAAGGCAAAAAGTGTAATCTAATAACTAATAAATTACTAGAGATAGATTATATGTATACTAAAAATAATAGAATGACTTAAATAATATTTAAGAATATTTATTTGTACTATATATGAATTTACATGTAAGTATAAATACGCGTAATTACTTAAAATACGCGAAATGTGCTAAAATAATACTAAATGTTTAAAGAAAATTCATAATTAATTAAGGAAAAATCAAGAAAAATCAAGAAAAATCATGAATCATCCAGAATTGGGTCGTGGCAGCTGGGAAAAATGAGAAAAAATTCGGCCAATTAGAATAAGCCAACATAAAAGCCAAAAATCAAGGGATAAGGCAATTGTCTTGTCCCATTTAATGCATAATAAATCCTATAAAGCCCTATAAATAGCAGGAAAAATTCAGAAGCTCATTTGGACAGTTACAAATCAGAGAAAATTAGAGAGAGACGAAAATTGAGAGAAATATTCAGTTTAGAAAAAAATTAGAAAAAACTGTACAATTAGGGCTTTCAAAGGAAAGCCATACCAAACGAGCAGCTAGGAGTGGACGGCCACCACCACCACACGGTGGTGGCAGCGGCCAGGCCGGCTGACAAGGCCACGGCAGCCCGCGGTGGCCGGAGCCACTCAAATCGGTGAGTCCGATTTCCAGCCCGATTCTTGTGTAATTTTGTAAAAATAGTAAATATGATTAGAAAATTATGAATTTTGTTATTCTAGGATATTTTTGTATGTAGTTTGTAGGAAAAATATTATTTTGATGAAATTATGTCCCGTAATATATAGTCCCTAAGAAATCGTGCAAAACCGAGCACATTTCGGTTTAGAAATAAATGACCTTAGGAGTGTAGTTTCAAGCCCAAAATTTTTGTGTAGATTATTTAGATGATATAGAACAGTGCTATGAAGCCCGTTTTGAAAAATTAATTTTTGAAATTTTTAGATAATTTTTAGGCCCTAAAATGAGGCATAAAATGGGTAATTTGGAGTTAATTAGGTGACTAGGATATTAATTACTGACTTAGTGAATAAATAGATGTTTTAGGATGTTAAAATCTGATGGAGTATGATACTTGTAGCAATTAGAGTGTTAGATGTAATTATTAGGTTAATTATGTAGTAAATAAGTAATATGGAAAAATAGTACATTTTAAGATAATTTTGTAAATCAGGGTAATTAGGAGAAAAATCTGATTTAGGATAAATTTAGACATTTTGAAATGATAATTGATGTTTAGGGATGATAATTAGAGTGATAGAAATATTAGAAGTGTAATATATACATAAAAGGTAATAATACATAATAGGTAATTATTGGAAATATAATAAATAGGAAATATTATAATAAAAATTGATATTGTGATAATAATAAAAACATACAATAAATCTGATGGGAAACTTGAATTTATGTAATTACATGAAAAATGTAAAAATTTCTCACATTAGGAGTAAATTCGGTATACAAATAAGGATTTAAGTGTACCAGATGGACTAAAATACTAATTAGAGGTAATGATGGTAATTAAGAGATCGGGAAGTAATGTGATTAATTTCACATTATGGGTTGAAACGGATTTCTAGGGTTGGAATCTAAAACATTATTTAGAAATCGAACTAAAAACCTAATTTAGAAATTGATGCGAAAACCAAACCTGAACCTAACCTCAAACTTAGAATAATTGTAAAAGACTTAATACCTAGATAATTAGGCATATTAAACCTTAAACAAAACATAACAATAAGCATTATAGGATAAAACTAACCTATAATAGTTATATGAAAAGTTGAAATCACGTTTGTGTTATAGGGATGATTGGCGATGGCCTGAGCAAATCGGACCTCGAGTGAGTGAGCGAGGAGTCGAGGTAAGTTGGGATTAATACGATGCTGTATTTTGGAGGCTTAAGATTATGCTTGGTTGTGCTTGTTAGATAGTTGAATGTGTGCATGTGCTTGATTATGGATGATACTATGATTCTGTTTGTTACTATAGCATGCATTGTTTGATTTGTATGAAATGAATGATTACCCTAAACTGGACTTAATTAAATATCCGACCAGTAATCATAATCGGACATGCATGGCAACTCGTTAGCGGAATTTAGGACTCTCCGGCTAAATACCGACCCCTTCGGAAGGGATAGCGCAGGATTGCAAAATGGTCCCTTCTTCATCCTCAGTCGAACTAAGTGACAGGAGAGGAGGTCGCGGCGGGGGTGAAGACAGTGGTTCGAAGGTAGTCGCGGGAGGAGTAAGGTCTCCATTACACAAGCCTAGGTTTGGTCGTGAGTTGTTGCATTAACGGTAACTCCTCAACCTAGATTAGAGCGGGCGCAATTTCTCTAATCTCACGACGGGCCGGACAACGTCGTGCGATGGCATTTGCTTGCACATGCGTTGCACCTAATAAGTGATCGAAAACCTTATTGTGTGTATGGTATAGTTTTAAGTCTTCCGTCTTAACTTACTGAGCTGTGGTTGCTCACATCCCTATAGATGTCGTGCAGGTGCTAGCTAAGAAGCGGCAACAACTACTCTGAAGCTAGCAACTGCTGGATCCTGGGGAGTGAGGAAAAACATTGAAGAATCAACACATATTTTACTTTTCATTTCTGATTAATGTAATGATTATATATAACTTTTCTCACTTTCTTAGGTAAATGAATTATTTAAATTACAAACTGTTTACTTCAAAGCAGGTTAGTTGCGGACGCCTTGTGTAGATCAGGTCTAAGATAGCGGTTGTAAGGCCAACTTCTATCTTAGGATGGTTTATACGGCGGGGCTGTTACGACTCTGCCGCTTCGGGGCGTGACATTTATTTTCGAATCCTAAATACAATTATCCTTTGTTAATCCTATTGAATCAATTTAGAGTTTTTTCAAATGTAAACCCTGTCAAGAATCATCCTATAGTGGGACAATTCAGAGGTTAAGGTAATTGATTAGGAGAGAAAGATAAAATAGATTTGTGCTTACTCTAGTAATAACAATTCAAGGATAACTTTTATTTTCAATAAATTATTCCCTTTGAAGAAGAGCTGATACCTTTTCAAATACCTTAAGTGATGCGAATTAGCCTTCGACCAAATCCAAGTTGAGGCTTAAATATGCTTGTCGAGGCCGAGCTGTAGCTAGAAGGACGAGGGGAAGGAAAATAAACACTCGGCATTAACTCTGTCGTTAGCCGAGGTGTCGAGAAACCATAAGACTGAGTACCCGAGACAAAAAAACCCTTCGACCTCTCTGGTGTCTCGGCCAAGCCATGCGAGAGTTTAGGGACTCCTTCTTAAACTTGTACATCAGATTGTCAACTCTGTCCGATTCAGATATTACTACTCCTAAGACACGCCGAGTGATTGCATGCCGACTTTTGTAAAACACACTGTTTTGTATTCTTGTATATGTTTTCCCTTATTTTATTTATGAGCTTGATTTTTTAGGGTATAAGCATTTATACTTTATTTATAGTTTTGCCACTAAAGTTTAAGATTTGTTATAAATAGCAATATTTGTACTAATAAAGATATAGATAGGCAGAGATAGATAGATATATAGAGATAAATATAGAGAGCGAAACTTTCTTCTTTCGAGTAAGGCCATAGTTGAGTTAGCTTTTGTCTTAATTCAAAATAAAAAATAATAAAAATAAATAAATAATTGAAAAATGATAAAAAAATGGAATAAAAAAGAAAAATCATAAATATTTTTTAGGAAAGTAGATTTTTAGAAAGAAAAAAAAAAAAAAACAGTTTGGGGTCAATTGATTTTTAGCTTAGTTCAAATAGCTTTAGATAGTCACATAGTTTAAGTACAATTTAATTGTACTAAATGTTAAGGCATAGACCAATGACCTAATGGATAAGCATTTGAGCATTAGCATTGGGTAAGTTTGAGGTCATGGATTTGAATCTCACTAGGTACATATGTGCCTTTTTATTTTTTCTTTCATTTACAAAAATTGGTTTGATGTATAGGATTTAAATTTAATTTTAAATCTTATTAAATCTTTTGAATCTACTGCGATAAAGATTTGAGAGATTCAAATTTAATTTAATTTTTATTAAATCGAATTTGAATTGATATAAAGAGATTCAAATTTAATTTGATTTTCAGATTTGAATCGATATTAAATATTCAAATCTAACTTGATTTTTATTAAATCGGATATGAATTGATATAAAATATTCAAATCTATTAGGATCGATATAATTTAAAGGATTTATTTTTCAAGCTTTATAAATATGGATCATGCGACATGAAAAAAGAGGGATAATTACACATTTAAAAAATCGAAGTCTTTACCCAAACATGATCGCCCTTGCCATTAACCAACGAGTACCCAGCATAACCACAATTTACCTGAGCCACTGTAGCAATAACCATCTACAATATGTACTCCTAACATCCACTACAACGATGCCCAACACCACTTACCACTTATTTGCATAGTTGCACTCTATTCAACCTTGACGTCCTACTGCACCTCCTATCATCCTCAATCCGATCCCAGCTCCATGAATGACTTGCTCTAACACTCATCGATACCCTGATTTATGCCCAAGCACAACACCAACAGTCTACACGCATCAGCAGCACACCACAACAACTTTACCGATTACTGCATTGCAATTTGCAACAACTGAAGTACCATGTAGCAGCCGATCATCCTTATCCTATCTTCTGTCCATGGCCTGTGATCAATCTAGCAGTTGCAACTCTAGCATTGTCTAGCCACGCCCACTCTGGATAGTTACTTTAGTTGCAGCTTGCGCATGGTCACACGTACAGTGGCCTATCCCTAGTACGCTCCACATTGCATGCCCAATAGACGCATTCCACACACATATGCTACCGCATCCAATCACTGACTCTCTCGCGCTGTCACAGCCACACTGCTTAATAATTGAACACATGCATTTCTATCCATGCCGCCGCTACTCACCGATCACTTCATTACTGTCCACCGCGCCGCAACTCCGATCAATACTCCATCACTGCAACACTTCAACCAAGTCATCGATCAACATTCCATCAACAACACATACGGCACTGAGCACTCTCCAATTGACTATAGTTGCAAGACTTGAGACGCGTATGCTGTAGCTCATTATCCATGTCCACATGTCGCTGCATAGTCCACGTACAACCGAACACTACACATTGTTCATGTACGCTTGACTTGCTCTACCGTAGACATGACTCCGATCAACACCGATGGCTAGTCTCCAACACCCTTCATCATTCGTAGATGCCAATTGCTCAACCCTAATAAGTAGCTTAACTCGAATGCTGCTACATAGTGCTGACAACGCCCCACAACTACACACGATTGCCATTGACAATGCATCCCCATGTCAGGAGCTCCAACAATGTCGAGCAACTACTTTACCCAATGCCCACTGCTTCATCGTATAGTAGACACAGCTAGGTCAAGGTTCGGTTCTTCAATTTTTTTTTTTTTTATTATTATTAATATAATTATTTTATTTATTAGATCCTTAGTTATGTATTTTGATAGCATAATATATGAGTAGATGTGTATATATTAGTTTAGGAGATTTTTTTGGCATTAGTTTTTTATATATTAAGTATATTATATATGTAGTTGTTTAATAGTAATAATATATATATATATATATATATATATTAGTTTAGCAATTTTTAGGATTAGTTTTTTTTTTAGAATTCTTCACATAGAAAATTATTTTAAAAAAATTAATAAAAGACCCTTTTAAAAAGAAAATAGGGCTTTTAGAGAGTTTTGCTTTTATAAAAGAAAAACACTCAAGAATTAAGACTTTTTAGATTTTTTTTTGAAAATATTAAATTGATAAACAATGTAAATTTGATTGATTTTTAAAAATTAAAATGAATCAATACACTAAAGTTTTCAAAAAAAACTATAGTTGTTTGATCCTAATTAGTGGATTATTTGTAATATTTGAAAGTTTAAGGAGTTATTCAATGAAGGTGATTTGTAATATTTAAAAGTTTAGAGAGTTAATTAATATTTATGTGACGATGAAGCGGTGATGATATGTCGGAATGTAAATAAGGTATTTGATATAATTTCTGTAGTTCACAAGGGTAGTCAAGGTGATTTATGCAAATATAATACTATCACATCCATCCATATTTTAGGAATTACGATACTTTGTGCAATGCTTGAAGAACAAGGAGACAATCTCCACAATATGTGTTTGTAATGCGATTTTCCTTTTTCCAAAATTCTCAAGCTTCCTAGCTATTCTACGTATTCAAATACAATGCCTTGATCTTGAAAAGTTCTATTACACTATATTTGAGAACAATTTGCAATCTCTTCTATCTACAACATTAACATCCTCATTGGTCTCGTTATATAAGTTTAGGACAACAAGGACTTATAGGCAGCTCTTTCTATATAGCGCTTTATTTATGCAATATAATACTATCACATCCATCCATATTTTAGGAATTATGATACTTTGCTCAATACCTGAAGAACTAGGAGACAATCTCCACAATATATGTTTACAATGCTGCTTTCCTTTTTCAAAAATTCTCAAGCCTTGTAGCCATTATACATATTTAAATACGATATCTTGGTCTTTAAAAGTTTTATTACACTATATTTAAAAAATATTGCAATTTCTTTCATCTATAATATTAACATCCTTATTAGTATTGTTATATAAGTTTAGGACAACACATAGGCAATAGGGACCTATAGGTAGCTCTTTTTACATAGAGCTTTATTTATGCAATATAATACAACTATAACTATACATATTTCATGAATCACGATGCTTTGCTGGATACTTGAACAACTGGGAGACAATCTCTACAATATGCATTTGTAATGCCATTTTCCATTTTCCAAAATTCTCAAGCTTTCTAGTGATTTTACATATTTAAATACGATATCTTGGTCTATAAAAGTTTTGTTAAACTATATTTGAAAAATATTGCAATCTCTTCCATCTATAGAATTGTCGTCCTTATTAGTATTGTTATATAAGTCTAGGACAACACCAAACAATAAGGACCTATAGGCATCTCTTTATATATGTCTCTTTATTGTGGATGGTTCAAAAGATGGTTTCTATAGTGTGACCCTTTGTCCTTAGGACATGGCCCTGCGTTGGACTAGTGAATAGTATACCTGTCCAATGGAATTGATCCAAAATCAAAGGACGTGCAAGAGAACATTTGTGCCTGCATTCTCAGCCAACCGACTTCATGAGATTGTTATCAACTCCCTTAACGTTCTTGTAATCGATCTAGAATCAAGGATGTGCAATAAATTTCCTACAAACAAGAGACAAGTATTATGCGTAATTCAATCTATTTATTTTGACCAAAAAATTTATCCAACAAGATAAATATTTAGATAGATAATCTAGTTTGAAAATTATCATTGTAAAATATTGTTGTCTCATACTTTTTCTTTTTAACGTTTTATGGCCTTGTTTTGTCCTCGTAATGGTCAGTGTTCATGTGATTATGCAATAACGAGACAAATTGCTATTCCTTGTGCCATTCTAAATTTAAAGGATAAGAAAGAAAATCATCAACCACGATATTAAGGATTCACAAGGATTGAGGATGAGTCATTGTGTGTGGAATATGCATAGTAATATGGAAACAAAATGGATTTCGATAGAATTATCATGCCTTTTAACGAATGGCAAATAAATAGTAGTGAAATTCTAACACGTAAAAATATAAATCCACTTTTATTAATACATATTTAAATACCATTGGTATTTACGTATCACTTATTAAATTACATAATATTATTATCAATGAATTTTTTTCAATACTGAGTTGCTGCAAAAAAATATGATGAGAACATAAGAACAGCAACATCATTGTCTCACACAGTCATACACTTGACAAATTTCACAAAAGTGCCCAGGAAGACAAGAATGAAAATTTCCCAACAAAAATAAAAAAATAAAAAAAAAAAGGAAAAGGAAAGAAATTAAACAGCCATCTTGTAATCATTTGAATGGAAGCTGCAAAAGAGGTCTTTCATCCAAGAAAAGACACCTATGCAAGCTGTGGCTGCCGTTGCTGAGCATTTCCATTCCACACCCATACAACATCTTTGAGAGAAGGCTTCAAGTTTTGGTCACAGAATTCCTTGTACTCCAATGTATCTCCTGCTGTCTTCTTCACCTCCACCACAGAGAAACATGGAGTCACCTCGTGGATCTCCGCGTCGATCGCCAACTGCCCTTTCCTCCCTTCTTTGCTTCCTTGCAGCTTCACCACCCCCATGTCCTTCACCACATTGAAACTCTCGGAACAAGCCATCTCTTCGAACTTAGAGACGATCGTGGACGCCGGCTTTGTGCTAGTGAACCGGGCATCGTGCCTTTGATTCTGGTTATTCTCGAACAAGCCCGACAGATCGAATCCTTTCGAGAGGGAAATGATGTCGAACGCATTGAAATGGCTGTGTCTCAACAGACTCTTGGGCGGTCTTGGAGCCTGCTCGAGGTTTCCACTTGTACCAGGTGATGGTGATGCGAAGGCCACATCGACATCGCTGTCGACGTCGCTCATTGATGAGCTTTTCTCAAGTTTAAGGAGCTGTGGTGCTTCGTACCTCTTGAATCCCTTCTTGAACCAATTGGACTCCACGATCTTCGCGACGGTTATCCTCGTGCTAGGATTCGGGTCCAGAATCCTGGCAAGAAGCTTCTTGACATCATAAGGAAACCAGGCTGGAAACTTGAACTCTCCCTTGCTAATCTTCCTATACATCTCCATGAGATTCGTGTCGTGGAACGGAAGGTACCCTGCCATCAGGACGAACAAGATGACTCCACTAGACCATATATCAGCTTTAGCTCCATCATACCCCTTCTTGCTGATCACTTCCGGAGCTACATAGGCCGGGGTTCCGCACGTCGTGTGGAGGAGCCCATCCTGCCTCCTTGACTCATACAGCGCACTTAACCCGAAATCCGTTACTTTCAGATTGCCATTCTCATCCAGAAGGAGGTTCTCCGGCTTGAGATCTCGGTGGTAAACGCCTCGGCTATGGCAGAAATCGACCGCCCCGATCAATTGCTGGAAATATTTCCTTGCCAATTCTTCCTTCAGCTTCCCTTTGGCTACTTTGTTGAAAAGCTCCCCACCTTTCACATACTCCATAGCGAAATATATCTTGCTCTTGCTCGCCATCACTTCGTACAGCTCGACGATGTTGGGATGCCTCACGAGGCGCATGACCGAGATCTCGCGCTTTATCTGATCTATCAGGCCTACTCTCTGAACTTTCTCCTTATCAATCATCTTGATTGCTACATTCTGCCCTGTCTGGAGATTTCGCGCATGGTAGACCTTGGCGAAGGTACCTTGCCCTAGTAACCTCCCTAGCTCGTACCTTTGCATCAATGTCGCCCCTTTCTTTTCCATTCTGGTCTCTCTACCTGCTTCCTCCATATCAATCCACAAATAGAGGGATCAATACAAGGTAGTACCGCGCTGCGCCCGAGCAATACGACATTGTTCTTGCACCATGTGCATTCCTTTGGCGCTTGATGAATACAAGAAAGAATTCAAACGATGGATATGGATGGTTCAAACGGACAAAGGGGCACTTGCAAACCGTGCCACAAAGGCAGGGTTTACGATGATTTACTTAGGAGAGAAGAAAATAAAACATGGAAACAGCAAGGCAGCCTTTCATAGTCCTCCTAGGTAGCAGATAACCATGAAACCAGCACAAGTGGTAAAAATAGTAAAACGCAATCCTAATTTAGTCTTCCGCAAGCACGTTTTTAGAATTCTATGTATAGAAAAAAAGAAGAAGAAGTGATTTTCAAGGAATTATATGGCTGTTATTAATTTTCTATATGTTTCGCTTATTTATTTTTCCGAAAATTCTTGGAATATACTGGAGATACCTAGAGAACGCATCCTCAGTACGTCTTAAACAGGAAACAGTGAGTTGTGTGGGGTGGGACAAGTGGAAGAGAATAAAGTTTCAGAGATACATATATACAAATTATTATGAATTTTTTAGACTTTTGTACAGGTTGCGTTGTTGATTGGCAAAAATTATTAGAAGACGACATCATGTAGAATATTTTTCGTTCGGATACGAGGACGAGAAAATTTTGACGTTTATAGGCCAGGGAATATAATTTTTTTATATTGACGTCCCTTCCGAAGACTTGGAATGGAAAATATCAGCAGTGTATTACCGAATTATATAAAGGGAAAAATGCTTTTTTAGTACTCAAATGTTTAACTATTTTTCTATTTTAATTTTAAATATTTTTTTATTTTTATTTTCGAGTCCTCAGTATTTGCATAAGTTTACAAATCTTTTATTAACAAGGTTGCTTTTTTTGCTAGGAAAGATACATGGCACAATTGTATTGGTCTATGTATTTATTTAAAATAAATAACATGATAAAATACTTCCAAAATTAAAATATTGAAAAAAGCAAAGAATTTGCAAAATTAAATAAAAAGCCGTTATCAACACCTTATTTGTAAGTGGGCTCAACCCACTAGAAAACATGCGTCGCTTGACTTAAATTTGGTGGGGATTGGTCACTCACCATCCTTTATTTTCTTTTAAAAAAAAAAAAAAATGGAAAACTCGTTGGGGCTACAATTGGGCAGTAATATTTGATTGGGTTTTGCATTTATTTATTTTTTCCCCAAAATAAAGGCTAGGAGTGTTGTCCATCACTCTAGTGGGCTCTGTGACCACTTTAGGTCGATGTGCAGCAAGCCTCTACGATACTAAGTCGAGGGACCTATATTTTTTGAGTTGGTTATGACACCTACAAATAAAGTGGTTGGAAGGGTGGTTGAACGACTTTTTATTTAATTCTATAAAATTTTTTTAATTTAATTTTTTTTTCATATATTTTTTAAGATTTGTTAAGATAATATATATTATTATCTTATTTAATTAAATTGATTATTTTAACCAATCTAATCGCGCTATTTGTTATACTTGGATCGAAAACTTGATGTCATTATAAAAGTCACTAGTTTACAAATTTTGAGGACTCGAATGCAAATAGTAAAGGGTTTAGGATTCTATAAATATTTTGTATTATTTCCAAAATTTTTTATATGTTTTTTAAGGTTTTCTAAAGCAATATATAGTATTATCTTATTTAATTAAATTAATTATTTTGACCAATCAAATCCTACTACATGTCATATATGGATTGAAAACTTGATTTTGTAAAAAGCATTGATTTACAAATGTTGAGGAAAAGAGTGCAAACAATAAAAGATTTAGGATCGCAACTGAAAAACAGTGAAATTTTGACAATTAAAAATGTAATTTTCTCCCATAATAATATACTAAGATAATTGTGCCTGCAATGCACGGGTAGCCGTATCGAAATAATAGAATGATAGAAACATTCTTTCTAGAACTTATGGATCTACTTGTTTTGTTTCCATATAGCTTGCATCCTAAATGCATCTATTCTATGTATATTATGTATCCATTATGTATATTTGTTCTCTTACTATTTCATATATATATATATATTCTAAATACTTGACTTCAAAACAGAGGCGAAATGATACCAAAACAATGCAGAACCAAGTATTAACGTAATTTAGCTTTAAAACATCTATATAGGTGGAATTAAATATGGAAAAGGTACAACATTTTAAAAAAATCGCATCCTTTTATGTAAAATTACGTCTTCCACGCAATATTGTAATCCACGGTTTCAGATTTATCAATATAAATAAATATATAACATCTTCTTTTAAGTTTTAAGAGTGTTATCTTTTTATAACATGTCCTGTTACGTGTATAATTAACATGACATATATAAGATTTTAGCAATGGATAAATGTATACAACTCAATTTATTGCCAAACGCAAAACATTTCTTGGACGTTGGAGATTAATTTCGTGGTATGATGTTAAAAATTCTGCAAAATGTCAGATTATCTTTTACTCTTTCGTTAAAAAAAGTGAGACGTTAACATTATCTCTTGGACAATATATTTTGACATTGATTTTAATTCACTACAGAAAGCCTTTACTTTTGTAAATATTTCAGCATTCTAATAATTTTTTATCTCTTAGTTTGTTGCTCGTTTATTTTGATTTTTCCATAATCCCATTTATATTTTTAATGGATCAGTTTAGCCTTTAATCTTACATTTGATTTAATATTTATTATATCTGAATTATTGAACTGATCGTATTTTCAACTATTTAAATCTAATTTGGCAAAAAAAAAAAAAAGGGATTCAAATTTAATAGATATTAAATTAAACATGGAATGGAAAACTAAATTGGTCCCGTAAAAATAAAGAATGTAACTATAGAAGCTCCTTTTTATTTACACCTTATTAGTATCAACTTTAGCTGGAGAGGTGCTTATTCACCATTGTAATATTATTCATATTTATCTAAAATTTTTATGTTAATAATTATTTTTAAAATAACATTAATATTTCTTACAAAAATCTTTAACCCCAGTATTTTTGTGATTATTTAATTTTACATTTGTATGTTTGAAGTTGATAATTGTCATACTTAATTGAATTTTCATTATCAAATTTACTATTTTATCTCCAACCTTTACTCGTTAATCAATGTGTCTTTGCCATGTCATTTTGTGAAGGTAGCAAATTTGTTAGTAGAAATTTCAATAAATATGAATTTTAACATATTCAAACTTTAAATGTAAAATTGAACAAATAAAAGTTTATATGTCATTTAACAATTTAAAACTTTATTTGAATGAGGTGTAAAATTGAAAATACAGATAAACTTTAGGTAGTGAATTTTTGAAAGATAATTTTTTTTTTTTTTTAGTATAGTTCTACTCGGTTTGCCATCAATTTAACTTAATGAATTTTATGTATAATATTATGTAACATATTATTACTTTTATATATACTCTCAAGATATTTACTGTACATGTACTCATGTAGCATACACATTTATCACTGTCTAATACAAATAATGTGTTTATACAAACACAAAGCAAAAGTAAATAAAATTTTGAAGTTGATAAAAGTTTTACAACCATTTTTGTAATATTTTTACTAAATAAAATTTTATTTTTAATATTACACGTGAAGTTTATTTTTTATTAAATTGTATTATGAAAAAATTACAAATCACCCTCTAAACTTTCACTTAAATGGTGTAAAATATATATATATATACTTTGACCCAGATACAAGTTTATCTCTTGAACTTTTAGATATTATAACACTCCCTAAACTAGCAACGCACGGAATGCTTGGGTTTTTTAGTTAAAAAACACATTAGGATCAAGGTTAAGGTGGTTTTATAGTATACTTTTATAAGTTTAAATGGGTGCTTTCATATAAAGATAAAAAAGTTTAAATGAATTATTTGTAACCTTTAAGAATTATTTATTAATTTATCAAAGTTTAAGATAATTATTTATAATTTTTAAAAGTTTAAAAGTATTATCATTCACCGAAATAAAATTTTAAGATTATATTTTGAAACCTTAGGAGTATGGCCAAGTCCAATTTTGTGCAATGGCACGTTGCTCTACCTGCGCTTGTTTAGCTCCTCATTTGGTTAATAAAAGAAGGGCATTGTAAGAACTACGGGATTTACCGCATCACACTCTTGAAGGCCATTTCACCAAGTAACATTATTGTCTCAAATCACCATCCAATTCGACAATATGATAAATTTATTTTATCCACTTAAAATACGCGAAAATCCAACTTAATCTAAGACTACATTTAGCTAAGAAAAGAAAAAAAAAAAAAAACTGATATGATTTCTTGAAGATATATTAGTGATTAAGGACAGAAGGTAAACATAAAGGATTCAAATCCGGACAGAAATGAATGGAAAATGACAAAATATTTGATCTAATCTAAATAATAAGAAAGCTTTTTTACTTTCTATCCTTAGCAAATTCGTAAAATTTAAATTACTTGGGAATGCATGCCTTTAGTGGATTAAATGTCTCTTTGAGCTTTCTCTCTTTCTAAACTCCATTCTTCATGGATTTCTATTTATGTTTACGATTTTGTTTAAGTCTATGTGCTTATTCTAGGTTAAAATAGATACTTTTAGGGGCTATATAATGTATCTTTAACACTTTGAATTGAGTGATTTAAACGTTTTAAGGTTAGTTAATGTCGAATGAAATTTTTGTTTAGTTAGTTAGATGTTTGGACTTCATACTCTAATCATGATAAATTTGTCTTTTGGCAAGGTGGGACAGCCCTAGAGCCATAACTACTTATTTGAATCTAGCAAACCTTGTGGCTCCAATTCTTCCATAGAATCGAGAAAGGTTTCGATATTACTAATATATCGCATGGATTGATGAATAATATATAAATATTAATAAAATTTTAATATTTGAAAATATAATTAATATTTTTTATAAAAAAAGTATATACCTTCATTTTTAGATGCTTAAATATCATTGATATTTATATATCACTTATCGATCTACATAACGCATTAATACACTTTAATCTTTCTTCCATAAGATCTCTTGAACACTAATACTCTTGGTATAGAATTGCGTATCTTGTTTTTGGCTCTAGTGAAGCCAATAAGGAATCATTATGGACCTACATGTTGATCCTATGCATGTTTGAGATTGAAAATCCAATTTTATCCTACTATATGAGAAGGTTAACGATTAAAAAAATAGACCTATATTTAATTGGGATTGGATCAAACTGATTTTATAACTAGATTAAATTGAATCGGATTGAATTATAAAGATCAAATATAATAATGTTATATTCTTTTGGCATCATGACAATAAGGGTTTGATTTAACCCCTCAGGGATAATATTTGGTTAAAATATGTTTCAAATGATACCAGCAATTTTCTAGCATTTTGATAAAATTTGAGCATGAAAACCATCCTTTGCGCCTCCTTCATCTGCGTGGCCTTTCAAGGAGATCTTTCTAGTACCGTGTTAAACCAGCACATGAGGTAATCACCATGCCCATGTGCATTAACTTTTTAAATCTCTAGGGATCACAAACACAATGTTGGATAAATTTGGCTGATTATAAGAAAAGATTGAATAACACTTAAATTTTTACTTTTTTTTTTTATTAAAAATTATGTAGTTTAATGGTATGAATACTGTTCTTTTAAATAAGACTAATTATGTTTAAATTTCTTCACTTTATTGTAATTATCCAAAAAAAAATAATTCTTTTTTTTTTTCCCTCTCTCTCTCTCTCTCTCTCTCTAGGACTTGTATTTATTTATGCTTTTCATATTTCAAAACTTAGATTCAAAAAAACGAGTAAAATAGGATATCTATGTTCACTCCCCACAATGCATTCCTAATATACGCCGATGTAGCATCTTGTTTTGTCCTTTTCTTTTTGAAAACAAGGTTTTGGTATTAAAAAAAAAAAAGATTAAAGATAGATCCTAAACAAAAGATTAGAAAAAAACCTATTTCTAGTACAAATTTCCCACTTATTATTATTGTTTGCAAATCATCAAATAAGATCAATAAGATAAGTTACATAAAGGGAACTGACCTGAAAGAGCAAGATATTTAAATCTTGGACAAAATCTATAAGTAATAGAATAAGAAAAAACTAAATCTATAATCGATAGGATAAGGAAAATAAATCTATTATCTAGTAATATATAAAACACAAAGAAATTAGGATGTTAGAGATTTCTATCAAGAATTGTGAATAAACTAAGTTTGGAAATGATTATGATTGAATAAAATTAGAGATCAAGTGAGATTGGAGCTAATGAGACCATTGGCATAGTAAAGTGGAAAAAAAATTGCAATTCCTGATAAATATAATAAAGAAATAATAACTATCATTTGGTTTAATTGTACTTAAAATGAAATTAGTAATGGATTAACAGAATATTTAAATATGCCAATATATCTTTACCCTAGTTTACAGCTTATTGTCAAGTTAGTGACTTATAGGTAGAGTATGAAATATATTTGGCAAAAAAAAAAAAAAGAAAAGAAAAGAAAAGAGAGAGTATGAAATATATAAGGAAAAAGAAAAAGAAATCCATCAAATAGTTAATCCATTTAATTCCAAGAAGGAACTTAATTCTTATTTGCCAACGATAGAAATTCTGTAGAATTGTTTTTCCACAAATTAAAAACAGTAATACTTTTGTAATAGAAAAATGATTGTTCCGGTTCAAATCTATAATTATTTTGGTTATCATCCTTAATGATTTCTTATTTCTTAAATATATTATAATCTTACCAATCATTTTGTTCTTCGAAACTGAGGTTTCAGTTTAAAATTTTCTAGAGAATGTGATCATCCTTATTGCCTTAGTCATAGAGTTATTTTTACATGCATAACTCGTTGAATTCAATCCCTAATATAACTTATCAAAAAATATAATAAAATAAAAAAAGCGGAGAGAATGCATAGAAAGAGCCTTCATGGAGAGTTACTCCTGGTGAAGGTAGGATACTTTGTCACTGAAATTTAACATAGAAAGGGTAAACAAAGTCAATAACACACTCACTGAGTTCCCAAACATGGGAGAAAAATACACATCAAACACAACACTCTTGTGACTTCAAACACTTACATGATTTTAGGCAAAAGTTAAACTGAACATATAACACAAGAATAAATAACAAATGAGAAATCATAATTTTTGGTTAAGGGTGGAAGTTGAAGATTGAGCATAGGCACCAGCTGCATTGGTTTCCACAATCAGGTCGCCTCGACCGACAAGATCTCGAGTTCTGCCCACCAAAGTGGTGATAGTTTCGGGGTGGCTTGATCGGGCGTGATAGCGACGATTCCCCTCAACTTCGACATTATCTCCTTCATTGTTGGTCTGTGAATTGTATCTGGTAGCAGGCAGCTTTGGATGACTTCACAAATGATGTCAAGCTCATCATTCTTGAAGGATTTCAGGGTAGGATCAATCAAGTAACTGATGCTTCGCTTATCGTTCAAGTATTGAACAGCCTGTCAAGTATAATCAATATCAATAATCCAATTTCTTGATTCATATTAGTATGTATGGAGCTGTTTGTGTAGGAATTATTTTGGTAAAACTAACCCAGTTCACAAGAGACCCCTCTTCAGATTGAGGGAGCTTTCCCGATATGGTTTCCAGCAAAAGTACTCCGAAATCATAGACGTTTGTGGCAGGATCAGGAAGAGGAAATCTAATGCGCGATGATGATTTCCCGTCCTCAGAGCTGTGCTTACTTGCTTCTATGGCAGTGAAGAAATTATCCTCACTTACCTAACAAAGGAAATTGGATCATAGTAAGAAAATCTAATGGCATGAAAGTTTCATGATGATGCATTGGAAGAGCCATGTACCTTAGCAGCATAGTCATCTGTTAAATAGATCAATTTTGAATCCAGTTTGGTATGCGCCACGGGTGGATTTAGATCGTGCATATACTGAAGACAGTATCCCACTCCCATCATGGTTCTCACCCTTGTGGTCCAGTCCAAGTGTTCCGCATCCTTGACTGAACAAGACAAGAAAAACATAATATTAGTACTACGAATGTGACGGATCCAATATTTGATCAAGGTCTCCATATTCTATATACCATGGAGATGCTCGAACAGAGTCCCGTTTGGAGCATATTCAAACACCATCATTCTAGTAAACGGTTGTTCCTCCTCGCAGTAACCAATGAGGTTGACAAAGTTCTTGTGATTCACGCGTGATAGCGTGTCTATCTACAAATGGAAAACAGCAAAAGAAGTTATTTTAGAATACTAGTGGAAGAAAACAAAGCACGATCTGTCAAAGAAGTGAACGGTATCCATGTAGCATATCCCATCCTTATTAGCAGACCTTTCTCCGGTAGCCCTTCTCTACATTAGGCGGCCAGTCTTTGGCAGAAGTAACTACGGTGGAGGTAACAGCAATTTCAACTCCACTAGACAATGTTCCCTTGTACAAGAGGGAACCGTCGCTTGTGCTGATAATGTTGCTGAAGTCCTCACAGGCTGTTTCCAGCTCCGCACGATTCAATTTTGGAACCCCTGCAAATAGACATATTTTGAAGCCCATCGAGTGTTCACTTAATTGGACAAGGTAAAAGGAGTGAACACGAGTTCGAAAAGTCAAGACCCCTTGCTCTGGTTTTAGCTCCTAACTAATCGATTTAGAGCCTCAAGCCTGTGGATTTGGTGTGATTTTGTATTTATTGGATAACAATAGTCACCTGTGATGAATGCTTTCTGAAGCTGTCCACTTAGTCCAGTCGTCCAGGGTTTTATTGTTGCTGCTCCTTGTTTACGACAATAAATGACCACGGCAACAATCATAATGAGCACGACCACCACTATAGGAACAATAATTATTACATGGCTTCGTGTCTTTTCAGTGGTTGCATCAGAAGTTTGAGATGGCTGATTACTGACTGAAGGTGATGGTGGAGGAACAGGTGCTTGCTTTGTGTTTACACTTAGTATAGCTGGGAAAGACCCACTGCTCCGTGTTATTGGAGTGGATGGGAGCTTTCCAACTGGAGGCTTGTCTTTAGAAGGAGAAGCTGCAAGGTTACTTGATTGTTCAACCAATTTGCGCCTTGCTGGACTAATTACGTCTTGTGGACTTTGAATTATCCTCGGTGATGGATCTGAAAATGTTGTAAATCAATTCAAGTCTCAACAAAGTTTTGATGTGTAGTTATGTTCTTAATAGAGATAGACATATATTTTGCTCACCAACCGCATCGACATGGTAATCGCTTTCTGGCACGTGCAATAAGTCCTTTCCAGACCTAAACCATGAAGACAAAGCGAGTTCGTAAGAGAAAGTGAATAATTAGATGTAGAGATTTACTAGACTTAAAATTAAACGATAAACTTATTACATACTGGGCCAATTTCAAAGCGTTTAGGTGACGTACAAGAGCTCCTTTGATCCGACATGTTAATGAATCTTCCTTGTTCAGTGTTTTCCACCTACTCTGCCAAATCCTTTACAAGATGAGCAGTACATAAATGAGAATGTATGAAGAGCACGAGAAAACTCGACACATATGGACTTCATTGTCACATAACTTGTAAATATATAAACCGACCATCATCTTACCAGTGTCCAAACTTCCTACTTGCCAAACCCAAAGCAGAGGGTATCATGCAGAAATTAGTATGCTTCTTAAGCTCCATAGGAGTAGTTCCTCGAATGTTATTGCCATCAACCAACCTATGATGCACATTTGTTCGCCCAAATAAAGGTTACTGTCAAGATTAAGGACCTAGGAAGAAAATTTTGAGGACTTTCATACTCACAAGCTTTTCAACGAGGTCATCATTCCTATTTCTGCTGGGATAATTCCATTCAGGTTATTATCCCTTAAATCCAATAGTTCGAGCTCTTTGAGCTCCCCGATCTCTCTAGGAATGGCACCAAAGAAGCAATTCCTATGAAGTAACCTGTTAAATAGATGGGAAATCCTTGAGCAGAAATTTCAGTTAACTCGTTCGAGGCCCTATAAAAGAATTCCACAAATGATTTCTAGACAGTTTGCTTTCACGTAAAAGATACACTACTCTTGGTTCTTGAAAGTAGAAGCAGGAAGAACTGCAGCATTTAACACTTAGATTCAGGAAAAATTGCGGCCTTACAGAAATTTTAGATGGGTAAGCTTCCCCAGCTCTGGTGCAAGTTCTCCTCTCAGTGAATACCCGGTCAAGTTCCTACAAGGTGTTAACAAAAAAAATAAGACTTTGTATAATCAATAGATTCATCCGTCAAATCGATATTCAAATTATTGAAGGAGTATTGGGAAGTTAATACCAAATAACACGAGCTACAAGTAAACGCAAAAAGGCACTTACAGCATTCGCACATTACCGTCGACACAATGAACACCTGACCAATTGCAGGGGTTCTTGTCATTCGGATTCCAATTCGCAAAAGCCCCATATGGATCATAATCAACCTTATACTTGAATCTCAATAACGCTAACCCTGCTTTTTTCCGAATAAACCACCAATTACAAGACCTTTGTATCATGCATTAGCAACATTTAACATTTTACCAATCGTTATCGATCTAATTACCTTCGATGTCGAGTCCCCAACAAACTCCAGTTTCCAATAAAAGAATCGAAACGACACAGTATAGGAGATGGAATCCAAAAGGGTTCCATCCATTATCCATTGTTCGATGGACCGAATCCAGCTACGTGATGATATGATGCCGCCAGGATTTCGTTTCTTGTAACAGAAAAAACACCCCCCTTCAATTCCCCCTAACAATCGTTAAACCAATATTTACAGCACCACCTTCAATTAAGAACATAGATTGATCTATAAAGAGCACATATCATATTCACATCCTCAAAACTATGAAAAATACCATCATCCTACAAACAAAAATTGCAAAACATACCGAGCCTCGTGATTTTCGATCACAACCATGTCATGGTCTCTCATGTTTTTATTAAGATTGACCCTAAGACACCCTTTTACACAAAGATTGCATTTGCTGAATCCAATCCAAGTCTGTAATTCATAACAAAAAGAACAGTATCATCAAAAACAATCATATCAAACTAAAATCAAAAGGGCATGCAATACCTTCATGAACAAGTAATCTAAGAAAACAAACCAAAACATTTTGCATGAAACATGATAGCACAAAAGATGAAAGTTTTACCATAAAGAAGAGACAAAAGGGTACCTGTTCCCCTTTTCAGGAATATCTAAGCTTGATGGAAACAAAAGAATGGAGGTTGAGATTGAGACTCAAGGCAGCAAAAGAAAAAAAAAAAAAAAAAATTTAAAAAAAACACAAAAAGATTAAATTTAAAAGAAAAGATTACAGGATTGAAAATGTAAAAATTTCTGCCAAGATTATAAGATTATGTATTTATTAAAGTTGAAATTATAATTATTTATTTAGTTTTTTTCTATTACTGCCTTTGGAGAAGATGATCTCAGAGGACCCTCATCTTTGGTCTCTCTCAGGCTTTTCTCTCTTTGCTTTTCTCTTTCACCAATTTTCGTTGTCTTGTCATCTTTCTCTCTCTTCCCATTTTTTTTCTCTCTCCCTTTCTTCTCTTTGCAGCCCCACATGCCAGATCGCCGGTTGCCACATCAACCAGACAAACTACACAAACATTAACACAACATGGATTCCGTTTATCACTTTCTGTGTTTTTTTTACTTGTTTTGGACATCGTGGGAACCAACGAACTTATCTAATTAGGGTGTTCTTGCTTTATCTTATAATAATCCTAGGATAACATCAGACGTAAGATCTATCAAGATTTTATGAAAATCTGTTACAAAATGTCGACATCGGTGTTAAGTTTATCTAAACCAAAATTTTATATTTTATTGCCAAAATGGAATGATTTTCGATCCAAATCATGTTACGAGATTTTATAGTACGCCACAGCCTCACATTTTATTGTCCGGTATAATATATGTTTATTCAACTTATGAAAAAAAATTATATAATTATAAATTATATACTAAAAATAATCAAAATACTGATGTTACATTACATTTTGAATATAAGACATTACTATTAGTATCTATATCGTATCGTCAAGATGAGATATTACTATTTGTGTACTGTTGTTATATCGTATTAGATACAAACGCATTAATATCCCATCTTGAATATGCAATATAACTATCATATTTTGGTAATATTTTTTTGTATAATTTATAATTATATAATATTTATTAATTTTAATAATAAATACATAAATTTCGCATGAAATTTCAAACTATATTTGCTAGCTATTAAAATATAAGGCATTTATATATTTTCATGTAGTTGTATTTTCTATTGGTTTATTAAACTTGGGATGACTCATCCTATTCAATCTGATTTGACTGAATTTATCCATAAAACCGGTTTAGATCATTGTTTGATCTTCATTAATAGTGATCCTGGTTTAACTTTATTGATCTAGTAGGTTTAATTGGTTCTTATAAGATTCAATTAGATTTTTCAAGTTGGAATGTATTATTTTATTTTTTTTTATTTTAGATTATATACCAATTTACTAAAAGAAATGAATATGAATTCGAGAAAAATAAAAAATAAACTGTAAAAAACCATAAACTTTCGTATTTGAAGAATTTAACTAATTTTGTTACCTTATAAGTAAATATAAACTGCATCTCGATAGTTTCATTGACCCTAATTTGATCATGGTTCGATGTTATGACCTAAAATTAGATTAGAAAAATAATTGTTTAATAATTTTGTTTTCTTTTAATATATGTAATTAGATATTAATTGATAATAGTTTTAATATTAGTAACAATTAGTTAATCAGTTATATATTAATTTCATATTAAGATTATAACAAGATCTTTCAACGATTTTTAATAAAACTCAAGAGTCTCAATTTGAATTCTTTTGTGGAGATCATCCTTATCTTAAAAAGAGGAAATTAGGAGACTACCTTTTCTCAAATAGAGAGAATTTCATATTTTTACTAAAAAAAATAAGGTTGTTCGAACCTTTTACGTAAGTAAGCTTAACAATGGTGCTCTTGTTGAGAGAACGAGCGGGAATAGAAAAATCATTTGTGTGAATGCAAGAATGTATGGAGAAATGTTAGAATATATGGAGAAAATGATGAAGAAAACAAGAGAAGACATACAATTGTTGAAGGAAAGTTGTAAGGAATTACAAGAAGAAATGGTGGAAGATATGAAAGAAGAGCAAATAATAGACAAAAAAGAAGAGCAAATAATAGACAAAAAAGAAGAAGATGCAATAGCAACTATAAAACATACGGGTGAAGAGATTTTTAAGAAACAAAACAACTTATTGCAAAGAATGGTAATAAAGAAGTGGAGAAACTAGTGGAAGAAACTAATGTGGATAATGATCGAGATAATATGGACATAGACATTCTTAATTCCAAGATATTAGAGAAAATGCATTTTTCCATAATTGACTTTATGCAAACAATGATGTCAAAGATAGAAGTTGGTATGGAAAATGTAATTAGACAACAAAAAGTTATAACTATCATAATGCTCAATAACTCCAATTATGAACGAGAAATTCGTACACAAAGAAATTTTATAAAATAAGTTTTAGATTTTGCAACTTATGAAATCTTAAGCTAGAAAAGAAAGAAAATACTTTAGCAATTCTTTATTGGGATGTCTAAAGCAACATTATTCTTATTGTCTTGAAGAATGAAGTATCTATTGAAGATTTTATTAATGATTTTTTGTTATTATTAAATCATATTACTTAGTAATTCTTAAGTTAAAATTTTTTTCCTTAAACCTTAAGGACAAGGTTCTTAAAAAAGGTTTGGGCAAATTGTTATTACCCAAAATTAGATTAAAAAAATAATAGTCTAATAGTTTCGTTTTCTTTTAATATGTGTAATTAGATATTACTTGATAATAATTTTGATAGTAGTAATAATTAGTTAGAGGTTATATATTAATTTCATATTAGGTATTAATTAAGAGTATAAATAGCTTATATAGGATTGTAATAAGATCATTTAATGATTTTCAATAAAATTCAAGAGTTTCCTTTGAATTCTTTTATAGAGATCATTCCCATCTCGAAAAGAAAAAATTAGGAGACTATCTTGTCTCGAATAGAAGAAATTTCATATTTTTACCAAAAGTAATAAAGTGATTCGAGCCTTTCATGTAAGTAGGCTTAACATTCGACCTTCTTTACCCTTAACCCTTTCTCATTTTTGAGTCAATTTCCCCATTAGATGTGACAACATTGTTTTTCATAAAGTATCTAAATAATTCTAAAAATGGGAATATTTTTTTCTTATATTTACTAACTAATTATTCAAGACATTTGTTAATTTGATCTTATTTGTAATGCGTAATGATATATATAGAGAGAGATTGGAATTAGGTCTTTTCGTTGCTAGTTATTGGGTAAGGGTTGTTTTTTTAATGATTTTTTTATAGTCCCGTACGTTATTTTGATGGAATTGGTCCTGCCCTTTATCACATCATGGATTTGATATCTACTAGATTTGAATGGTAGAAAAAATAATCGGTTCAATGGTTTAGATTTAATGAATATCAAATCAAAGGTTAAACAGAGGGCGAGATTGATCTCATAAAAAATATAAATGGGATCATAGAAAAATTAATTTTTTAAATAATATAATTAAGGTACTAGAAAGGGTAGGAAGTTAGATGGAGAAAACTGTTGAATTGAGTAAGTGGAGAGGAAGAAATGTTTTCAATGCCTCCCACTTGCATTGCTTCTAGACGCGTTTTTTCCTTTGACTCTCTCTCTTCTTTATTTCTTTTATATAGCTTGTATAAACTCGAAGAATACATAAAACTAAAGTATTGGAAGAGAAAAGAAAAATCTCTTTACTTGAATAAAGACTATTAACATCAAGTCATGTGTTCTGACTAATATTTTTAGACTTGATTTGAATAGTTTATTCGAACACATAACAGGGTTAAAGATTAAAAAGATGAAACTTAGTTCAATCACGATTTAATCAGGTTTAGATTGGGGTTAGATCGGACCCGTTTTATGCTAGGATTAGATAGGATGTTGAATGTACAACATTGATTTTGGTAAGTGGTGAATAAAAACTAATAAAATTTAAATATATTAAAACATGAATTCACTATCATTAATAAATATTTAAATATTATTGGTATTTATGCATTACTTATTAAAACGTATTACATATTTATCGGTTGGTAATTCTTCATTTTGATGTTTTTCATAATTGATTGTAAGACGGATGAATTGACATGCTAAAAAAAAAAAAAAAGGTCTCTACTTTTTGCACTCAAATCTTCTTGTTGATGTTTTTCATAATTGATTGTAGGATGGATAAATTGACTTTCCAAAAGAAAAAAAAAAAGGTTCTTCTATTTTTTTAGGCAAATCAAAATCGATACACAAGACACCGGTTGCTTCTCTACGCGAGTCATGTTTTGCTCTTAAATTTTTCGAGCACTTTCTTTGTTCATATATGTTGACAGAAAAGATGACTATAATATAGAATGGAGGGACCCATCCATTTTCCATGCGAGAATTCTTTTGTAGATACATAAGATAATGATTATTCTATGGTCCTGATCCCATCATCTATCATTACCTTTAATTTGTACTTCTTTTAAACTAAACTATTGAACAAACTGTAAATTCAGTAGTTTAAATATAAAAAAAATGAAATTGAAAACTGAGATGGAGGGTATGACTAATCTCATTAAAATAGAAGATGGAACTATAGAATCTCCGATATATATATATATATATATATATAAGAACATTTTATAGTTTTTTTTTTCAGTCAAAATTTTTAGATTTAATTCAATTTTAACAAAAGTAAAGAAAATTTGGATTCCATTTTTGGTTCTTTTTCTTTTTTGGATTAAATATGATAATTTGAAGGGTAGCACATGATTTTAAGTTAAATTTAAAAAGACAATGAAGTACACAAATAAGGTGAAACAAATAAATTTGGGTTCATTGTATCATAAACATGAAGTTTTTACTTACACTGTGATTAGGGTTGTTACTAAATGAAGACGTTTAAGGCTAGCATTTTGAGGTGTAAATTGGCATGCCGGGTGTTATTTTTTTTTTTCCCCTATAGCATTTAACAAAATTCCATTGGGTCTTTTATTTGCTGGTGGGTGGTAGATGATGCAAAAAGGTGTTGTGGGTTTTTTGGTGAGATCTAGAAGGTTTTGCAACCAACATAGGGCTTTGCCATGTTGGAGAAAAGGGTGTTGTTGTGGTTAATTTTAGTGCTGATGGTGGAGCGAAGAGAGAGAATATAGGTGTTGGGAATTCATGAGAGAGAAGAAGTGGGGAGGAGGAAGGAGAGAGGGAAGAGAAGAAAAATAGTCTAAAAAGAGTGTTGGGAAGTAAAGTGTCTAGGATAGGTTGATTGACTATATTGCATATGGGGGTTGGAGTTGAGCAAAAATGGCTAGGTAATAAACTAAGATAGAACAAATAAACTTGGAAGAAGATAAATGAAAAGGGTAAGTTGAAGATAAGTTGGGGATGAATTACACTTGATCTTTTAATTGAAATTGACCATATGTCTAGAGAAAAAATGTATAGCATATTCACAATCCATATTGCAGTTAAGAAAGGGGTTAATGTGATTAAATAATGTAGAGACAATTGGAATGACTATTATAGAATGAAAAAAAAAAAAGCAATTGGAATGGCCAAACTAAATTTGGTGATATATTAGAATAGAACACACAAATTAAGAATGAAAAAATGAAAGGGAAAATAACCTTTTCAATGGAGTTGTTTCAATTGATTTATTTGTTGATGAAGGGGGAAAAAAAAGAAAGATTTATAGTTGCTAAGTAATTGTTTTGTTTAAATTTATAAATAAAACTATAATTGTTTACATGTTAGACAACATAATAGTCTACCAAGAAGACAAATAATACTTTTCATGAGGAAAATAGCCAATCTGTTTTTAACTAAAGAAAAACTTATCATAAAGGAAAAAAACCTACTACGACAATTTAGAATCGATGTTCCTTCAACTATTCATAAAACAATTTAGTGTTGATTTCCCATTCTTTTTTATTTACTTCTTTATTTTGATAGAAAAAGTTAATGTTCATATGAGATTGGAAATGATAGAAATTATTTATTTTTGTTTATTATTAACTTTTTCCCTTTCTTAAATTATTAATTGCATATATGATTTGATTTAGTAATTGTATATTAATTTTTCCATTTTTTTTTTAATTTTGAGTGTGCATGTTGTCCAATTAAAACATGAATCCACTATCATTAATAAATATCTAAATATTATTAATACTTATACACTACTCATCAAAACACATTACTTATTTATACAAACTTTTCAACATCCTAACATTCTCAAATGAATTCTGAATGGTCATGTTAATAAAAGTATTATTTTCTACAATCGTGCTTTAGGATGGATAAGAATCGTGATTTGGCCAAGAGTTAAAAGGGCCCTTTTGATTTTTCCTTTTAACATCTTCTTGATATTATTATGATTTTTTTTTTCAGTATGAATAAAATATCATTAAAACCAAACCAAAAAGTCAACAAGCATAGTTTACAACTTAAGAGCAGATATCAATAGTTGTAAGGATAATAGGTGCCACATGCATCGACTCAATAACACTACTACGACTAGATAAGTCTTTATCTAAAATATCCAAAATAAATAGAGGTGCATCACTTTTAAAAGTGATATCATCACGTGTACTCAGTTTGTATTTTGCTAGGTGATCAGTAGCTTCATTCTGGTCTTTGTTGACCTTGGTAATGAGGATATAATGAAAATAAGAAAGCAATGTTAGGCGTGCTTCTAAAGCTGGATGGCACAAGTCTAGATTAATAGATCTGCTACTAAGCCAGTCCCCTACTAGTTAAGAGTCTATCTCTATTACTAATCGCCTTACACCCCATGAACAAGCTAAGGATATCCTCTCCTTTACTGCTATAATTTCAGCTTCGAGTGGGGAAACTAGGTGGATACATTTTGAAATTCCTCTTACTACTTGTCCCGAATTGTCCCTACCAATCACTCCAATACTTGATTTTATGCCTTTGCTATTGTAAGCACCATCACAATTTACTTTCACCCATCCTAGATCTAACTTACTCCACTAACCTTCTTGGGAGGTAAAGGTTGGGTTATGTTTCTTTGCTCTTTGTATAGTTTACCACTCATTAGTTTCCATGCAAATTTTTCCGGTAATGTGTCTAGGATCAATCCTTGGTTTAAAAATTATACAATTTCATTCTCTCTAGATGCCTCATAGACAAAATAGAATGAGGGATTGACATGGGGTTGCAATCAACATCCATTGTCTTCTCTTCAAGCAGGTTCTTTTCCTAATCTATCGTCAAAAGGAATTAAAGTCATTGTTAGTATCTTTAACTTCAACACTTAGCATATCCTAGAAATTTCTAGTCTATTGATAGTTTAAGAAAATGTATGGTATGGTCTCCTTTACAACATTAAAAAGAGGACATGATCTTTCTAAGTTCATTCCTCTTTTTTGTAGATTGTCTTTTGTAGTAAGAAAATTATGTAAAATCTTCCAAACATGAGTTTAAATTCTTAGGATAGTGGGTGTCTTCCAAATTCATTCCCAATTCTCTTGAGAAGTAGTCTTGGTCTCTTCCTTTCAAAGGAGTTCATAGATTGATTTTGTGGACACCTCCCTGATATTTCAAGTGACTAGGTTTCTATATCCTTATTTCCTCTTAAATTAAAAATCCCTAGCTTTTCCCTTATCAGTGTATCAATTGAGTAACCAATAACTTCTTCATTCCACTTTCCCGAGCTCCTCCAAGCTTATTGAATGGTGATAAGATTATCATATTTAGTAAGAAGGCCAGGAAGCCAATTTGACACTTTGCCATCTTCGGTCCAACTATCATGCTAGAAATGAGTTTTTTATCCATTCCTAATCTTTATACGAATTCTTTCCTCTACCCAATTTGTAGCATTCTTCAATTCTTTGTAGAATTTGCTCTCCTTTACACGTCTGCCATCTTTTAAGCCTCTTATGTATCTTTACCTTACTAACCTTGTCTATAGAAGATCCTTTTTCTTAATAACTCAAGTTAGTTTTGCGAAGTTAGCCTTGTTCCTATTCTTTAAGTCAAACATTCCTAGACCTCTAGCTTTTTTGGGTGTCTTGACTTTATTCCAACCTACTTAGTTGATTTTTCTTTCATCTATTTATGATCCTTAGAGGAAGTTGTAGTGTATCTTCTTTAGCTTTGATGTTAACCCCATTGGGATAGGAAGAGCTTGGGAGTAGTAATTGGAGACACTTTCAAGGACTAAGGAAATCAATAATTTTTGCACGCTTAAACTTTGTAATTTCAACTTCCAACTTGCTAATTTTTTGTTGTGTCTTTTCTAAAATGAAGCCTATGTCATTTTAGCTTTGACTCCCTCCTTCCTTCATGGGTACCCCTAAGTATTTACCCATGTCAACCTTTTTTGGGATGTTGAAAACCTGGAAAATACTCTCTTTAATAGATTCAGGTGTATTCCTCGAGAACATGATACACAATTTTTGATAGTTAATGTTTTGGCTAGATAACTTGTGGAAATTCTCAATGGTATTCATAATCATTTGTACATTCTGTTTAGAAGCTTCTCCTAGTAACAAAAGATCGTTAGCAAAAAATAAATGGGAAAGATGAATCTGTGTACCTCAAATTTTCAGTGGTACCCAAGTTCCTTTTTGTACCATTAGATGAATAACACAGCTAAGCATTTCTATGCCAAGAATAAAGAGATACGGGAATAAGGGGTCACCTTGATGTATGCCCTTACTCGACTGGAAGTCATCCAGCATGGAACCGTTCAGGACAATTTGGTAGTTTGCTAAGGCTAGGGTAGACCCAATAATGTTCACCCATCTTTTAGTGAAGTTTAGGCCGAGTAGAGATGCTTTGATAAAATCCCATTCCATACGATCATATGCTTTCTCTAGGTCTAGCTTAATCACCATCTAAGACTTTTTTCCATTTCTTTTCTTCAAAGCATGTATAATCTCTTGAAAAGTGATAATATTATCTCTTGTTGCTCTTCTCAGAATGAAACTGGATTGCTCCGAGTTGATAAGGTCATTCAAATACAGCCTAAGACGATGATATTATTATGATTTAGTCTTTTAATTGTGCGTTTGTTAATATAAGATTATATAAAGATAAAACTATATATATTTTTTAAAATTAAATACTTACTAGGTTCCAATAAATATTTTAGTTAAATTACATAAAGCTATGCTAATTAAAGGTGAGCGAATAATCTTATTATATATGGTAGATACTTATACTCTACTTAATCGGGTAGATACTCTAAGTAGGTATTAAAATCACTTGGTTGGTTTCAGATTTTTGTGAATTTGCACTCATGGGGTTAGATATACGTACGAAGTCTTTCTATGTTATACTTGTCACACCCTGAAGTGGTAGAGTCGTAATAGTCCCACCGTACAGACTATTCTAAGATTGAAGTTGGCCTTACAACCGTTATCCTAGACTTGATCTACACAAGGCGTCTATGATTAACCTACTTTGAAGTAAATAGTTTGTAATTTAAATAAGTCATTTACCTAAAAAAGTAAGAAAAAATATATATATACACTAGAATTCAGTTATTACAATTAACATTTACAACATTTCACCGTAATCTATTTCTTAGTTAATACATTATTTAGAAATGAAAAATTCTAAAATAAGAGCTTAGACCTTAAAAATATATATCCATTCTTCAAATGTTTTTCTTCACTTTCTAAATCTAGTAGTTACTAGCTTCAGGGTAGTTGTAAGTCACTTCTTAGCTAGCACCTGCAATAATGTATATAGGGGTGTGAGTAATCACAGCTTAGTAAGTCGAGACGGAAGACTTAAAACTATACCACCAATACAAATAAGGTTATCAATCGATTTAGTTAGATGCAATGCATGAACACGCAAATGCCATCGCATAACATTATTCAGCTCATCGTGAGATTAGAGAAATTGTGTACAATAGCTCATGACCAAATCTAGGCTTGTGCAATGGAGATAGCGCTCCTCCTACGATTACCTTCGAACCATTGACTTCACCCTTACCATGAACTCCTCATTTATCACTTAGTTCGACTAAGGATGAAGAAGGGAACAATTATGCTATCCGGCGTTATTCTTTTCGAAGGGGTCGGTATTTGGCTAGATAATCCTAATGTTCCCTTAATGGGTTGCAATGTAAGTCTGGTTTATGATTACAAATCATATATTTGATTAGATCCAATTTAAGATGATCAATCAGTTCATACAATACAGCTAGAACAATAAATAGAATCATAGCATCACTAACAATCAAGCACATGCACACAGCCAACTATCTAACAAGCACAATTAAATATAATCTCAAGCCTTTAAAATATAACAACGTATTAATCCTAACTTACTTGGACACTTCGCTTGCTCACTCGAGGTCCTACTCGCTCAGGCTATTGTTGATCATCCCTATAATATAAACGTGGTTTCAGTTTTCCATATAACTATTATAGGTTGGTTTTATCCTATAACTCTTATTATTATTTTTTGTTTATGGTTTAATATACCTAATTATCTAGGTTTTTATGTCTTTTACAATTTTTCTTGAATCATGTTAAGTTCTGTTTCAGTTTTTGCATCGATTTCCAAATTAGGTTTTTAACTCAATTTTTTTTTTGTTAGAGATTTATACATATACCATAAGAAATCATTCCAACCCATAATGTGAAATTAATCGTATTATCTGCAGATATCTTAAATATCGTTTTTAGTCTTTAACTAGCGTTCTAGTTCGTACGGTACATCCGAATCCTAATTTAATTACCGAATTCACTTTCTTTATGAGAAAATCTTACATTTTTCATATAATTACCCTAATTTTAATTTCTCATCATATTTATTATATATTTCTATTATTATCATAATATCAATTCTAACCAATATTTTCTTGATTATTAATTTCTAATACTTACATATTACACATTATCATCTAATGTGTACATAATGTACATATTTAATATTCCCATCACTTCAAATATCATCTTCCAATATCAAATAACATTCCAAATATCTAAATTAATCCCAAATTAGATTTTGAACCTAATTACCCTAAATTATCAAATTAACTTAAAATTTATCATTTTTACTTATTATATATTTACTACATAATATCCTAATAATTACATCTAATCCTCCAGATGCTACAAATAGCATACACCATTAGATTTCAACATTCTAAAACATATAATTGGGCATCAAATTAGTAATTACCCATTTAATTACTTAATTAACCTTAATTTACCCATTTTATGCATTATTTTAAGGCTTAAAAATTATCTAAAATGTTTGAAAATTTATTTTTGAGATAGGGCTTCATAGCACTATTCTATAACTCCTAAGTAGTCTACACAAAAATTTTGGGTTCAAAACTACACTCCTAAGGTAATTTATTTTTAAACCGAAATATGCTCAGTTTTGTATGATTTTTTAAGAACCATATATCACAGGATGTATTTTCATCAAAATAATATTTTTTATAAAAACTAAATACAAAAATATTTTAAAATAACAAGTTTCATAATTTTCTAACTAATTTTGATATTTTTAACAATTTAAGAAAAATTGGGTAGAAATTAGAACTCACCAGAACTAGTAGATCTAGCCACCATCGATGGCCATGGGTGTGTCGGCCCATCTAGGCGCTACCACCATCGTGTGGTGGTTGTGACTATCTACTCCCAATTACTCGTCGGGTCTGAGTTCTCTTTAGAAGCCCCAACTATACAGGTTTTTGTAATTTTTTGTAAAAACCCCAATTTTCTCTCAATTTCCCCTTTCTCTAATTTTCTACAATTCCAGACATCCAAAATGAGCTTCTGAAAATTTTTGACTATTTATAGAGGCATAAAGCAATTTTGATGCATTAAATCGAGGTTACATTGGTCTTATCCTCTTCTAAATTGCCTTTTTTTTTTGTTTTAATCTAATTGGTTGATTTTATTCCTTTCTTCTCAGCATGCCATGCCCCTCTTCTAGTCATTTCCACATTTTTTTTTTGAATTTTCTTGATTTTTTCTTAATTATTTATGAATTTTCTTTAATTAATTAACCTTATTTTAACATATTTCACATATTTTAAGAAATTATACACATTTCTACCTACATGTAAATTCATACATAGTATAAATAAATACTCCTAAATATTATTTAAGTTATTTTATGATTTTTAGTGTGCATATAATTTATTTGTAACGATTCATTAATTATCAGAATGCATTTTACACATTTTCGATAAATAACGAGTAATATACTTAAAATTTGAAAATTTTATATTATTTTATCCTTTCTTCTTAGCATGCCATGCCCCTTTTCTGGTCATTTCCACATTTTTTTTCTGAATTTTCTTGATTTTTCCTTAATTATTTATGAATTTTCTTTAATTAATTAACCTTATTTTAACATATTTCACGTATTTTAAGAAATTATGCATATTTCTACCTACATGTAAATTCATACACAGTATAAATAAATATTCCTAAATATTATTTAAGTTATTTTATGATTTTTAGTGTGCATATAATTTATTTGTAACTATTCGTTAATTATCAGAATGCATTTTCCGCATTTTCAATAAATAACGAGTAATATACTTAAAATTTGAAAATTTTATATTATTTTATTTTATTACTTATTTTATTAAATTTGAGCTTATAAGATCACTTTTACTGATCACTTTAGCTTTGTCGTAAAATTTGGGCTGAATCGAACAATTTATTCAATCGTTCTTAATTCTACGAGCCAAATTCTGAGCAACCGATTGTGGGTCCTACAATACCCACCCTAGAACCTATACTTTAAATATAAATGGTATAGGTTATAGGATATTTGGTATCCATCCTATAAAAAAATTGTTAAATAATAGGTTATAAGGTCTTCCCCATTTTTCTCTCCACCTTTATATTTTCCGTTCTTTCATCTTATTCCTTCTCATTTGCTAAGCAGTAGGATTACATAAACTTGAAATAATGAAAATTAGAAAAATTATTACTTTTTAATTTAGCGGATTTTAGTATAGTTTTTATAAGTTTTACATATGAAAAACTTGTAATATTACATATAAATTACTTCTTTTTTTTTTTTTTGATATCATATAAAATTGAAATTTATAAAAAGAAAAGCAAAATTTATAGGTTTCATAAGGTATCCTATACCTTGTAGGTTTTATAAAGTATAGAGTTTCAAAATTTGCGACCTTATATCTTATAAGGTAAGGTATGGTTAAGGTCTCGTATCATTTTCACTTTATATTCACTCATTCTTAATGTTAGTTGCAATTAAGTTGCTTTAGATAAAAAAGTCATCATTATCTTGTGAAACAATGAAAGAGATATTAATTGAGGAATTTGCTATATATATTTAAAACAATGAAAGATTGCTTGATGTATAGTTTTTAAAGCGGTATTAATTATTTCATAGCTAGTAAGTTAGGAAATTCAAAATATTAAATCATGTTTGATATAGTAATTGCATTAAGGTACTGTGAAAGTAAAACACATATAAATACTATATAGTGTAGTTTCATATCATTATTCTAAAAAATACATAATTTATGAAGAAATAATTGCATATCTATGCCAATGCAGTTACTTTCAGGGGGAAGGGGTTAATTTAAAAAATTCAAATGCTACACCTAAAGCACACCTTCGAATTAAATAATATAGATAAATAAATACTAATAATCACTTTAAAATATTTTGTATCTAATTCATTTAATAATGGAATTTAGGGAAACATTTTATTTATTCTTTTTTAAGTGAGTAATCTTTAAACCTTGCATGATAGTTAGTAACCATAAAAATGATACTAAATTAAGCTGTTAAACTCATTGGAACTTCATTTAAAGTTGTCAGCTCAAGAAGAAAAAAATAGTAATATTATATAGTATGACTAAAAGAATTAAAAGGGTCCTACAAGTTAATTTAACCTAAAATTTTTATCATATGACCCTAACATGCCAAATTTAATTTCAAGGAAAAATTATTTTCAAAATTAAGAGCATTTTGGTTTTTTAGGGGTTACTAACACCCTATCTTCCCTTAAGTAGCCACCTTTACTAAAACTTCACCCATTTGAAGTAAATGACCTTATTAACTTCCTATTTGCTTTGAAAACTTTCCTTTTATAGCTAACCTTAGCCAATCCTAAAGCTTACATTTGAGAATCACCCAATTCCTCATTAAAGAACACTTGAGAAAGAAGATTAAAGGTGATCTAAGTGGATAAGCTTCATTTCCAATTCGTTTTCTTGCTTAAACCCTTGTTTTAGTGATGTTTTAGAAGAGTTTAGCTTTGATCTGAATGTAAGATTAAGGGTTTATTGCAGCACCATGGTAGGTTACAACTCTAGTTAGAATATCTTGTGTAGCTGCTCCATTTCAAGCAAGTTTCTTGCATCTTTCTTCTTATTCTTTGAAGTTTCTAAGATGGTTGATAATTGGTGATGAAATGGAGTATGGAAGTTGATTTTTGTATGTTATTGATGGGGGATTTTAGTGTTGAAGTTAGTATTGAAGTTAAATCGAAGTAATATGAAGTTAGAATAGAGTTTTAGGAAGTTTTTGTTGTTGTTACTTTGATTTTTTGAGGAAGGAGGAGACTTGCAGAATTTGCAATCCTAAACCGGCTTATTGGTTCCCTTCTTTGGCATTTAAAGCTTACTAAAGGAACCAGCCTACTGACTTTAAGGTTTGGAAAGTTAGTTTTTCTAAGAACTAGCCAGACGGTTCCTCTCAAGGATTGGCCAACCGATTCTTCCTTGTTACTATCCGAACCTCTTTGTTTTCCCCCTTTTAGATTCCTAAACTTAGGAATTCAAATTCTAAGGGTTTTCTAAACCATTTAGCATCTATTTACTCTCCTAAAGTAACTTGATTCAAATTAAAGTTTAACTTGGTTTCACCTCAAGCTTATAATAATTTCAATTGGTGAGAAAATATAAAGTTTTTAAATGCTAAGTGTATGGAATCTAAAGTCCCTTGAAGATTTTGGACTTTAAGCAGTAAAGTCTTCTAGTTTTTTAAAGTTAATTGATTTCCTAAATGATTCCTTAGAAGTTGTTGTTAAATGTTGTAATCTTTTAAAAGTTAACACAAGTTATCTTTGGCTTATAACTTGGTGGCATGAAACTAAGCATATTGAGAAGTTGGATGGTGTTAGTTATGGAGTTCAAGCTTTTTGGTGTAGGATGAGACAAGTATTTGGAGCTATTGAAGTAGTGATCTTGAGAAGTGGAAGAGTGGTTGATTAGAGAAATGATGAGGAGGAAGAATAGTAGAGTTTGGGAAGTATGTAGTATGTTTTTGTTTGGTTATGTAAAGTGTTGAAGTTTAGTTTACTGATCTTGTTACCAGGTTATCTTACTCGAGTTACCTCTTTTATCTCTATTTGGGTTTAGTTTTTCGTTTCATTAAGCTATTATGTAGTGCTTGGTTGCTTGCTAGGATTGTAGTAATATAATTAATCGAACTAATCCATATTCAGCCTAATTGGTTTGTTTGTTGATTATGCTTGACTCGTTCGTCTTAGGGGCTCGTAGTGGTAGATCTCTAGAACAAGTGTTAATAATATGTTTTCTAATGGACTCATATATGGGATGGTGTAACTAGAATACAAGGATTTAAGGACTCTTGACTTTGAGCATAAGGGACTTAAAGAAAAAATTTATGCTTTTATGTATAAGATCATGGTGATAGGGTCATGAGTACCCCTTTGTTGCTTTTTAGATTAAATTTAAGATAATTAAACTATTGCTTGTCTTCACTCATACCCTGTGTGTGAGAATTGAACTGTTTGGCATCTGCATGTGCTTATGCATTGCATGTTGGGATTCGTTTCACTTTTAACCTTTTTTAGGCACAACTTTTGATAATTGTGTTATCTTTGAGGAATCGTTTGTTGATTATGTTTAGGAGGAATAGGGTGTTGAGTATTTATATTTCTATGAAGATGAGGGTGGAGTTAGATCATGAGGTGGTTTTATTAATGGATGGTTGGCTCTCGGAGTTTGAGATGTTTATTTCACTCTTTTGGAGATTTCATCTTTTTTTGTTGAGGATTATTGAAACCTGAATAGGAGAGTCAGACTCCTTGATATGTTGGTATTACTTTATGATGTACTTGGAGTTTGTAGACTCCTTATATTTTTCCTTTTGGTGCTTGGAGATGTTTAGAGTATGTTAAACTCCTCTAAGATTATCATACCTTGTTCTTATGTTAGGGAGCAGGTTGTCCTCTTATATGATGTCATATTACTTACTTTCATGTTTATGTGATGATCAGTGGATGAAGTTTTTCCTGCACTTTTATTTTGAAATTCATTTGGAGATATGATTGTATTACATTTTTTGATGCTCTTGTGGATTTTATTTGGTACCTTAGCATGTCTTTAGCTAACAAGGCATATGGTAGGTTGTAATGCCAACTAAGGTCTATAGGCGTTACACCATATTAGCTCAATAATATGGTACATTAAATAAATGGGAAGGTTATGTTTAAATGTAAAATAAAATGTAGGTTAGTTAAGAGGGGCCCTAATTGCCAAAACTCAAAATAAAGTTACTTTTTAAAATGTTTTTGAAAAATAATAAATATATTCTATATGTATATTTTAAAGAATAAATTATGATATAATCTTAGATACAATTAAGGTGTTAAGTGCTTGTTTTTACAAATATTGAGTCTTCATTGTAAATCTCATTAGTGTTATCTACCTTTTTCACGGTACATTATTTGCTTAAATGACGTTCTCCCTTTTTTTTTTTCTTACAATTTTTTCATAATAACTAATAATATTAGATTCATTTGTTATTAAATTGTATTTAATTAGATATAAGTTTTCTTGAATTTTTATTTTTTTATTAGCAAAACACTAGAAATAATAATTACATTTTTATTTTTGGGTAAAACAATTAGTTTATTCAATAAAAGGAGGAATGAGATGTCTAAGTGTCATAAACACTTGAGCATATATAATGCTTACATATATTGCCTGTATTGTAAACGTTCCTATCTTATCGCATAAAGTATTATAAATAATACCGATTACATAACTCAATTTATTGATTTTTTTTTCTTTGTAATTAATATGTGGATTGAACAACTTGCCTAATGACTTATATTCAAAATGATATTCTTTACAACAATGTTAATGAAATAATCTTGCAAAGTTATCATGAAAAAATTGTAGAATATTTCTATTTGTGCTAATTTGCTCTTTTTGTTTTACTTGAAAGTTCCTATTCAAATGTTTTTTTCGATATATTTTCATTTAAAACAATAATTACACAAATTTATATATTAATTTAGTCTTTTTTTTATAAGTAAATTGATACTGAAATTTCATAAATATATATGCCATGATGAAAGGATAAAAAGATTATTCTATTAGCCTCTTATTAAGCACATAAAACATCCTAAATCATTTCTTAATAGGATTTTTTCATCGAGTCAATGTCATGGTTTACATTTCAATTTTACTTTTTTTTTTTATAATTATATACTTACAGTTTTGATTTGTCTAATTATATACCCAATTAAAAATTTAGTTATTACCATATATATTTTAGTTAACTCTAATTCACATTGTTAGTCCAATCAGTATAATTAACCAATGGGATGGCTACTTATGACCTTAGGGAGGTTATACAACTTTCAATAGGTAGCCGTTGACCACCCCTTCCAAAATAGTAGGTTGCGGCCCACTTAAAAAATATAGATTATGAAGCTTACTAGAAACCATAAGTAGTTGCCTACAATGCTAGGGGATTTATACAGATGTAATCACTAACAAAAATCCTTATATATATATATATAATGCAATATAATTATACGTACTAGTGAATATTTTCTTGTAGGCGATTCTAATATTGAGTTAATTAAAGTAATTTCACCCCCTTTCTATTACTTATATGATTATATGTCCCATGTTGTTTAGAATGGCTACATTAATTGTTAAACCTTAAATTTTGACAAACATCCATAGATAACATTTCTTATATGGAAAAAAAAAAGAAGTAAGTAGACCATTAATCTACTTACTTTTAGCAACACCCTTTATTGATAGGGTATTTTAGGCTTGGGCCCCTTAGGCTCTTGCCGACCTACCTAGGTTCATAGCCTAGCTTATCCTTTTTTGGATTTAGCTTCCCTATCTACCTAGCCAATCTTAATCTTGGCTTACTAAATGGCTTGTCTAGTCACAGTAGCCTATAGCGGCTAGAAAATAGAGGATAAGGCTTGAAGATCAGGTCAACAACCACCTCCCACGAATTAGGTACATATTGAACTACACAACCTAATTATCCACAATGTGCGGACGTATAACTTGTCCACTAACGGTCCCTCAACTTTCAGCTACCTTCATCTATAAATACCAAGTTATCTCCCAACAGTAAACTACTTAATCACTTTGTAAACTTAGCTTACTCTTTCACTTAAAGCATTCTTACTCTCTCAACTACCAAATACTAACTTAAGCATCAGAGTGGCCATCTCGGACAATAACTCGGCATCCCTCACCATGTTCTCTTTTGTAGGATATATAGTTAAGCACAAAGCCTAATCCCCTTACTACTATACTAGCCAATATGAGTCCGAGATGGTGTTAACCCTTCGATACTTCTCTAAGTCTTCTATTTGGGCCTTGCCTATTTAGTCCATAGCAAGGTAGGTGTGACCAACTAGGAATCGATGTGAGGTGGGCTTGCCAAATGGCCTTGGCACTTTCCCCTTCTTTGGTTTTGGCGCTTACGGTCCACTTTCTTTAGGGGCCTTCATCTTTTGCCCCTCTGTTTCCTACCTTGTGCTACCTTTTGTCCCCTTCTCCTTACCCATGGAACGAGGATAGAGTTCTACTAACTCCTACTCACGAGCAACAAGAGCATCCTCCTTTATGATGACGATGGGCTTAGATGGTGGGGTAGGCTTAGACAAATAAGATACCACAAAAAGAGGCTCTATGACAACCAAAGGGGCATTGATTGGGACCCTATGAGGTAGGATAGGTGGCCTTGTCTTGCTAATCTCCCTTAAGCCTACCTTTAAATTTGTTGCCTTATCCTTTAGGTCAGCAGCCTTCCTTGACTATTTACACCGGGCCAAGTCTTAGACACTTTGCTTGGGCAAGGGGGCAGAGATGGCTAGCCTCTTACCTACCAAAAGAAAACAAAAGAAAAAAGAACAAACATAAGCACAACATACATAAATTCAAGTATTTACAAGTTTCACCATGACTGGCATGTGCAAGGAAGACTCCCCATTCCTTAAAAGATGATGGATGAAAAATAGTTTCATACAAGCCCACATTGGCACAATAAAAGAGTTAATTCACACTGAGGACGGACTTATACCTCCTAACCATTTATTCATTACAGCTTTCTTCATGTTAAGGAAGAGTAAAGTACTTTTGTACTATCTCCTCGGTATTGATCTCCTCATTATGCCTCAGAGCCTTAAAGGCCTCCATCTCTCTTACGGCCTCGAAATCATTAGGGCTGAGCTCTTTCTAACCACTAGTTTAGACTAACTTGGTCCATTGCATCCGAAAGCTAGCATCCTCAGGTAACTCCACCACAAGGAAATTATCTTACCAATTCTTTATGAACGATTCCATGCCTCCATATAGCTACCTTCCTAGGCGGTTCTAGAGGTAAGTCCACCCATTCCATAAATAGAAATAATTAAAGAGTGTGGATATGACCTTTACCACCAGATATTCGCACAACGCTTGGAATGCTTTCAGCACTTTCCACCCATTGAGAGGGATTTGTATAGGGTAGCACTAATGATAGTCAAACAGTTGCTTATCGAACTCAGTTAAGGGAAAGCACATCCTATACTCCAAGCTCTTTTTGTGCATTGCAAAGCGCCTCCTCGATAGCAGTGGCACCCTCTCCTCTCTTTGAGGTAATCATACTGCTAAACTAGGCATTTTCCTAACAAAAAAGTTAGTCAAAACATAATTTATAACGATCGGCTTGCTTTTACTTACTTGATCGCTCGAACCTTTATCAGTCTTAGGCCTGTTGAACAGATCTACGGCCATTGGTAGCTCATCACAAGGATAAACATTGCTAGGGATGACCCTAATTAACTTTACCTTGTTAAGCTCCCCCATTACCCTCTTTGATTCCTCATCTAGTAGTGCCAGTATAGACGAAACTTCTTCATCCCTCCTTACAGGAGGAGTATCACTCTTAGTTGTCAAGGAGTTTGAAGTTGTTAAGTTATACTTTAAAGTATCAGAAGATGTTTCACTTGTGTTTGCTGTGGAGTTAGTTGACATGTTACGGGGATGTATAAGAAAAGAAAGTAAAAAGATTTGTTGGTTGAAGAAGAAAGAAAACTCGAGAATAAAAGTGTTTGCAGATTAGAAGGCAGTATGTACAAGTGTAGAAAGTGTTTGAATTACACTCTTCAAGTGTATATATAGGCCTAAGATCCAAGGAAGTGCATTGACAGTTATGGGGATTTGTATAAGTGCAATCCACCTAATGTAGTACAATAAAGACATGTCGTGACAGTTTTGATTTAACGGCCACATTTAAACAATAAAACAGTCGTAATTACATGTGAGATTGTACAGACATAAGCTGTCATGTCACATTAACTGTGCCATGAAAACATGTGTCAAGATAAGAATTTGAAAAGGTTAGCTTCCCTAAGAAGCTTTATCGAGGCCCATTTGGCTTTCACATCCACCAAAGCACTTCAATAGTGCTACGGTTCAACATGGACAAGTTAACCCAGCTCAACTCTACCATTACCAATTCGGTCATGTTTGCCTTAATTGCACAAGTGCTTCTATAAGATCACTTTCTTTACTCAGTACTCCCTATTGCTTAAAGGGGTTGGCCCTCTTGTTCTCTACCTTAGTACTTGGGCACTTAGCTTAGCCTAAGGGGTGTTCAGCTTAAATTGCCTCACTCAACTCAACCAAAGGAACATGTAGCTTAGATTGCCCCATCTTGCTTTGCCTAAGGTGTGCTTGGCTCAGACTGCTCCATTAGGTATCCTTTTAGGTTGGATTCATGTCATGCCACATTAGCCACTTCTCTAAGGATGCTAGCACTGCAGTTTCTTCTTTGAATCACCAAGCTGTCATGAGAACTCTAGGTTTAGCTCGGCTATGTGCTTGAGGAACCCATTCTTTCTCTCTCCTTACCTCTTTAACAGCAATGACACTATAGGGGAGGGGTAGAGATATTAGGGGGAGGGAGAGGGGCAAGTGTTGATATGTTATTTTAGGCTTGGGCCTCTCAAACCCATGTCGACCTGCCTGGACTCATGGCTTAGCTTGTCCTTCTTTGGATCTAGCCTCCCTGTCCACTTAACTAACTTCGACTTAGGCTTACTAGATAACCTATCTAATTACAGCAGCCTACAACGACTAGAAGATAGAGGATAAGGCTTAAAGACTAGGTTAACAATCGCCTCTACGAATTAAGACCATGTTGGACTACACAACCTTGTTATCCATAATGTGCAGATGTTCCACTTGTTTAATAATGGTTCCTTAACTTACGGTATCCTCCTCTATGAATACTAAGTTACCTCCCAACAGTAAACTACTTAGTCACTTTGTGCACTTAGTTTACTCTTTGCACTCAAAGCATTTTCACTCTCTTAACTATCAAATACTAACTTAAGTATTGGATGGACCATGTTGAACAACACCCTGGTGCCCTTTATCGTGTTCTCTTTTACAAGCTATATAGTCAAGCGTAAAGCCTAATCCCCTTACTAATCTGCCAGCCAGATCCTATAGGTGACACCTGCCATTAAGTGTATAATACATAGGACTGGTGAGACCATACGATTTTCTATATGATCTTAGTTGTTATGTATCTTGTACCCTCAATAAAAGGTGTTGTTAAAATAAGTGAACTTGCTTACCATGTACTTTGTTGAAGGAGATGTAATAAGGTTTTAATAAATCTAGCCATCTTGGAGCACTTTTTCTTAACTTAATTCTTTTCCTCTCATTTTTAACTTTCTCACTTTTATTATGCGTTCAAGACCAAATTTACAATTGTGTCGTAGTCTATGTTATGATTATATCAATCTTAAAAAAATGTTAGTATACTATGTAACAAAATTCATATTTCTTGGCCATCAAATTAGCCAATCCACTAAAACTACATCTATATTCTTTTCCTCTTACCCTTGGTTGGCATATGATTTTTTTTTTTTTATTTTCCAATTATGCACTAGTGGATGATGCATCTATGCCGTGAGTATAAAAATAACTACATATGAAATTATTTACAAAAAAGATAAAATTATGATGTACCTATAATATGTGTAAAAGATACAAAGTAGTTATGAATTGAAAATTAAATATTTGTTCTAATTGCATATGAAATTTCAAGTTATTAAATAAGATAAAAATATAATACTTTTATATTTAATATTTTTAATATTTAAATTCTGTAAAAGTTATTACACAACTACCTAATATAATAATTCTTTTATGGGCATGGGTTATTTGCAAAATCTAAATGCATATCGAAACACTTTTCCCTTTAAGTAATATAGATAAATATAATGAAAAGCCAAATTTTAGTTTTTTATATGTTAGAAAAAAACATTTTTATATATAATACAAATATTAGGAGAAAGATTCTATTAGCTATTAGATTGTACCTGTTTGCATATGATTAAATCGATATCAACTATCCATTAAGAAACCCAGAATTACCGTTAGCAAAGCAACTTTTAGCTTTTACGTTGAAACTGAAAATCCTATGATTTTCTTCTTGGTTCCAAGTAATACAATTTTCTTTCTCGTTCATTTCATGGTAGCGCATCCCACATACGGAACCGTATAATTTGGACAAACAATTAACCATATTTTCGATCCTCGATAGGAATTTTTTATTTTTTGTTTTAATCTTTAAGAACCGCTATATTAAAACTGGATTAAGGAGAAAGAGAGATTCGAATTTGATTTATCTCATAAGGAAACCGATATTCATGTTATTAAACTATAGCAATTTCGATATCGGATAGTTAAAAGTGTATTGTATTTAATGATTAAAGTTTATATTTATTTCTCGTTTTGACATCACCTGAGGATGATTGATAATCAAGCAAACAACCATATTGATGGTGCTATTTATCTACTGGCCAACAAATTCTATCCTAGTTTTGACTTTTGTATTTCATTGGGTTATCCCAATTCCCCTTGTGAGTATATGATATATTTGCCACGTGACTCTCTTCGGTGTGAGATTAATTTCAAGGGCACTCCCTGCCCACCGGGGAATTACGTCTTCAGGAGCATGGGCCAGTCCCACTAGCTGTCGCATTGGTTTATTATAGTAACAGGAGGCCGGCTTTGATACTGCCTGTAATATAATATATTGGTTCCAAGTGGAGTTAATAACTAAGCCAATTTTTGAGCGATAGATATTTTCATATACTTCATCAAAAAGTTGCTATTATAACCTATAATCATCTATTACTTTGCTCGACAACATAAATTTTTAGTGAGTATTGAAGGTTCTATAAGATAGGTTTTGGATATTTAGAACTTTTTCTTACATGATGGAATACGGGTGTGATATCTGTATACCTTGTATCAATGTTAAAAATTGTATTTAAAATAATAAATGTAAAATAATGTTATATATTTTTACCTTCTAAGTTCTGATAAGAAAATAAATAAATAAACATATAGGCTTTAGTTTAAGCATATAGTCTTTAAGAAACCCTCAAATATTTCTTAATTCATTTTTTCCATCTCTTAGCTCTTGTCTCAATTTTTACATTTCTATTTTCCACTCCTCTTATTTCATTTCTAAACTCATGGAGGGTGTCATATGAGATATATTTTGAATAAGGTAGATTTTAAATCAACAAGATCTCATATAAGGTAGATTTCAAATTAACATGATGTTATGGAGATATCGACAAGTTTGGCTAGTTAAAAGTAATATTGTCAGACTTTGACTAGGTGGTTGATTTGAAGATGTGAGGGGGTAAAAAATTAAGAGAAAAATCAATTTGACCGAAATTGAATCGAAGTTAAATAGAGTTGAATTGAGTTGTACCATAGAGGTTAACCCATGTTTGATAATACTGGTTAAAAGTTTAGCTTAGAAATTTAATATTATAAAATTGTAAAAAAGTTTATAGATTTTATAAGATACCTTGTATCTTGTAGATTCCATAAAATATAGGTTTCATGGTTACTCATCGCTTTAGGCTATTACAAGGCAGATTTCGGTTCTAAAATTTGAAAATATATACCCATAAGATAAGATAAGATAACAATAAGATCTCATATCCTATCTATTTTATATTTACTTGTCCTAATGTTAACTATGGCCTTGTATTGTCTTTTACTTGTTTGCATCTCATTTGTATTTACATATATTTAAACCATATATTGTTTAAATTTTGGCATTTGAGAAATAGTACGATTTGTACTTGATTCGTTTGTATTTTAAATTTGATGTTTTGACAACTTATAATTTATCATAACTATGGTTAAGATGGTGATGAAGAAATAGAGTTAGAAGTTGAAATTTATGCATTTATAAAGTAAAAGGTTTAAGAAATATACTCTATTTAGTAGAAAAAAGAAAAAGAATTGTTTGATTTCTTTTTTTTTTAAAACTAAATAAAGTATATGATAAATAAGTTCAACTTTGTAAGAAAATATATAATACTTAATTTTATAAAAGAGGTATATGTATACTTCTATTTCATCTTTTTGTATCTTCTTTTGGCAAATATGGGATTAAAAATTAGTGCCAAGAGGATACCATAACATTGGAAAAAAGATGAACTAGAGAGACCCTTAATATTCTACAACTTACTTTGATTAAATTACTAGGATTTGAAATTGAAAGATGTGAATAGTCTACCACATATTCATATTATAACATGAGTACATGAATGCTTAGAACTTACTAACTATCCACAATCCATAAAATATTACACACTTCAATTTTGATATGAATTTTCACTATTTAGAATAATTACAACTGCATATAAGTAAGATGGTTAAGAAAATAAGTTATCAAAAACTGTACTAAAATAACCTATTTATTAAATTCTTTTAATGCACTAGCATCAGTCTTGATCTCATGTTCCTAATCATATTCTGAAATACTTCTTTATCTTGAGCTTGAATTTAGTACATGTTTACCTAATCCACATGCAATTGCCATATAATCAGACTATGTACACAACTTACAACTAATGCATTATCCAGTTAAATATTAATGGCTCATTCACTTCATGGAATATAATGAGAGGGAATGAAATTGGAATTCCTTAAAGAATTAAATAAAGGTGTAATATATATTATTTTGTTTAGTTGAATTTATAAACAATTTAAGAATAGACATATAATATACTTTTAATAACTAAATTATCCTCGATTTATTTTTTTTTTCAACTAATTCTAAAGTAATAGGTAGTGGTGGCAGTTATGGTGGCAATTGTGGTGGTTAGCGACGGCAGTGGTTGATGGTGATAATGGTAACGGTGGCTATAGTGGTTGGTATTAGCGACGGTAGTGATGATGGTAGTGGTAGTGGTAATGGTGGCTATAGTGGTTAGTAGTGGTGGCGACGATGACGACAATGGTGGTGGAGGCAGTGATAGCGGCAGTAATGATGGCAGCAGTGGTGGCTGTAGTAGCGGTGAGGATAGTGACGGTGACGGTATTGGCGGCGGCGGCGACGACGATAGTGATAATAGTAACGAATCACGATTCTTTAGTTAAATTAAAGAATCTCTATTACTTGGTTTTAAGTAATAGGGATTCTTATGGAATTACGATTCTATGATAAAAAATCAAGTGAATATCGTAATAAAAAATAAAGAGGGAATAGAATTCTAATTCCTCCTAAGTGAACATACCATAATAGTCTTTGCATCAAAACTTGGAATAGCTTATGAGTTTACAATACACACATATATACATACACATATCTTTGATGTTATGTGCCCCTTGAACACTTATGAGTCCAAAAATATATAGTCGCATCATTCTAGAGTGGTTACCTAGTTTTCCATTAGCAATATTAGTCTAGTGAGGCGATCCTTAAAGATGTTCATATCACTAGTATGAGTTAACCATATCTTTCTTTCAATAAAGTAACCCATATCTCCATAATCTTTTAGTCATTTAGCTACTGAACAGTTACTACTGAACAGTTACTACTAAACTACCACATCATTCTTGTTCATCACTCAATTTGGAATACTACAATTACCAATTAGTGAATACCTAGCCAAATTAAGCACTTTGTTCCTCATATTGAATTAGATCCTTTTTAATACTTATCTTCCGGTTTCATTAATTGGAAAAAAGGAAAAACTACATTCCATTTTGCTTTTTAACTCAAAAGTATCTAGATTCTCCAACGAAAGCAGAGGGAATTAATTCTTCATTGATTCCTCTAAAAGTGTAGATTCTAAAATAGAACAAAACTTGTGAAATTTATTTTCTTAGATAAAGGAAAACAATTACTAATACTTCCACCTATCGACTTTTGCAGCAGTTTACCTACTTTGACCCAAATTTGATGAATTTCTACATTAGGACTTGATAAGATCATGAGTAACTAATAAGGAGAAGAAAAGATAAACTTACCTTAGTTTTCATAAAGGATTTGAAATAAATCCTTAGAATGAGAGATGAAACTCACATGGAAAGGAAGAGAAGAAGAGCATCCTTTTTTCGTAGAAGTTTTTATCTAATAGAAATTATATAGTTGATGTAAATAAAAGGGAGATTATTTATTAGTTCACCTTGTCTAGTATGATGAGGTTTTATAACAATTAAAAAATAAAAACCAATGGGAAAATTACCTAGTTGCCATTGTTTTCAAATTATTTTTCTAAGGTATTAAAAAATACTATTACTTTTCTCACATAAACCTCGTAAAACTTTGTAACTAATTACTATCTCTTTATTATCTACTTCTATTATCACTTAAGTTAATAGCATTTGTATCAATAAAAAAAAAACTTAACTAATTTATTTATTTTTCTTAGAAAAAGATTGAAGAAATGTGATGAGAATGGAGATTATACTCTTTTGTAACAGGGAGACTTAAGAATTTATGCTTATTTATTCTTATCTTTACTAGAAAAATATCATAATTGTAAATCACTTAAAATGCTATACAAAAGGCTCCTTTAGACAACATTTTAGAAGCCATAGCATAGTTTAAAAACTGAAATACATAAAGAAGAATATATTAGGGGTGTAAGGTCATGTGTTATATTTAGCGAGGGAAATCTAATGAAAATTTGATAATTTACCCATTATATTAGGATAACTAAAGCAACTAAATGCACCTTTTTGAAATCCTTGTAAATAAATATACGCTTTATAGTCTATCTTTGTTAAACTATTGGTTAGTTTGCTCTTATTTCTTTTGGCTAAGGTTCTAGGTGGTTTTACTGATGATAAGAAAGGTACAAAATCATCCCTTCTAGAGGGTAGAATTTCAAGAACGTACTCATGGGGGTGGAATTTTAAGAATATACTCATGGGGTCTAGACTAAAACCCCAAACAACACTTAGAAGAAAGTCCAAGATGGTGGTGTTTCATAACCACAAGTCTAACATCCTTGTTAGACTTTTTTTCTAATCGTTGTTTATATATATATATATATATATATATGCACATTTATGGCTTAGGAAAAATAAATATTCTATTTCTCCCTTACTCCATATAGAAAGATTTTATGGTGTTTAATTATGACATTCCTTATGAATTGATATTTTTTAAAAAATTAAAAAGTGGCTTATAAACTTCCTTTTATAAATTGCTATTTAATGATCTAGACATGAAACCACTATCTATTCCTTGAATAATGCCTATCATTTACCTCCCTCACGCAACACCCTTCCCCTCCCCCCCCTTCTCCAACCCAACCTCTTCTTCCACCCTCTTTCCCTCTTCTACACTACTCTCCTTCTTCTTTTTCTTTTTTTTTTTTTTGGGTGTTTCATTATTACACAATTGTTTCACTATTACAATTAACTTCCAAATTTATAAGGTTAGGGTTTGTTGCCTTTCCTTTTTGCATTTGTTCAAACAAGGTAGGTTAGCATAGGTTCGAGGGGAGATTCAAGTGGTAATAGAGGCAATAGTAATGAAGAAAGAGTTACAACAAATTTTGTTGTTTGAATGGATTGAATTTCACAGTGAAAATGAGATTGGATTCAACAGTTGGGGGACTTCAAAACAATTTGAGCTAAAAGTTGCGATGTTTTTGCCAATCAACAATTTTTAATCTACAAAGGTCACATTTTAAAAGATTACCAAGCCCTAGAAAGTGATGGGATTTTTTTTTTTTAATTATAGTTTTGTTTGAGAATTGTGACGTAGTTTTTAATTGATTGTTCATATTTAATTGTTGCGAAGTGCATTGAGTTTTTGCTTTGTGTTGGATTAGGCTTAATGAGTTGAGTTTAGATCGATTCTTATTTGTAGTTTTGGACATATCTAATAAAGGTTGTTGGTAGTGGGACTATGGTTAGTTGTCACTATTGGTAACTCTCGTCATTAAGGAAATTATAGTATAACAATATAGTTTTTAGGGAAATAATGAACAATTTTTTTTTCTTGTTGAACAATATAATAAGCATGTTATAGTTAGTACTTACGTATTCCTCCTATTAAATTGCACTTCAATCTTGTGTTATTCCATTCAATGAAATGAATGAGGAGATTAATGTCTTTTGACATTTTATGGTCCAATGGATTGTAATTGATGCCATCTTTCAATTGTAAGAATGACCTCACCTATAAAAGGTCATTATGGTTGTCAAGAAGCTAAGCCACATGAAAACATGGTGTTGTGCTTGAGATCCAAACTCCAAAACTTGAGGTCAACTCAAACTTGGTCGAGTTCAAAATTTTTGTACTTAAGATTGATTCAAAGTGGCGCTCAATGAGTTAGTTTCAATATTTATAAAAAAGAATATTTTTCTTTTAATGAAAACAATATCAATGTACTTATACTTAACTTAAACTCAACTAATATTTCAGTTTGACACGAGTTCAACTAGGCTTGTAGGCTATTCCAACCAAAAATCATAAATTCAAGTTCGACTTGATAAACTGTTTAATTTTTTTGATTTTTAAGTTTTAGCTCAACTTGATTATCATTATGTCGAACTCATATAATCATTGAACCAAATTCAAGTAATTCATGAGTAAACTTAACTCATTTACATCCATAAGGTTCCTTTTAAAGGACCTTTTGATTCACCTAGGTGAATATGAACACTATTGTCTTTGATTTCTTGATCACCTGATGATTATTGGAAAGTAAAAAGAAATTGTAAAAATATGCTTGAAAGAAGAACAAGGTTAGCCTTGTGGCTGTCCCTCTTAATGTATTAAATTTATTATAACTTCATAGTATTACCGAGTTGCCTTGGGTTTACAATATTCTTGCTCAATGCAACTTTTTTACCTTCTTAATTGAAAGTAATCTACTATCTGTTTGATAATATGATGGACATAATGATAATAGTTATGGTTGAGGAACATGATAATTGCTTAAAATTTTAGATAAATTAATTAATGAAAATTGCAGTAATACTTACAAACATAACATAGTTTTATGTTTAGCTACTTATTAAACGATGGAATGCTTCTCCTTGCTACATCTACTCAAAATTCAACTATATTAAAACAAATACATTGGCCCGATCACAAAATAACAACATTTACTTTTCCATTATTATATGACTCATTTTCTTTTTCCTTTTCAAATACCAAACTCACTCTTAATATCATTTTCTGGGTGTATATACACTATTAAAACTTTCAAGACATGATTTAAGCTTTTGAAAATATCTAACTTAATTTCGTTATCATTATTAGAGAACTTAAATATTATTCATGAGTTTATGCTTTAGAAGCTATTGTAATGTCTTAGGCATATTAAAATTTTGAAAAAAGTTAAGATTTTATTTCACGTAAACAATAGTTTAAGGTCAATTTGTACTTATCCCTTTTTTCTTTTACATATTGAATACAATAATCTTAGGTAATGAAATTTTCTTAACTCAATTAGATTTATGGGTAAAGTACACAAAATTTGAAAATTGTTAAGTTTAGACCATTACTTTAATGCCCTAGAACACGAGTATTGAATAACTAAACATGTTATTCATGGCATGTTCATCTATATGGTAAAAAAGTTTATAGTTAGTGTTTACTTGGTATTGTACATTGGCTATTGAGACTTCCAATTAAAGGTTTACAGTTATAAGTGGGTAAAGTAGAGGCTCACACCATGCATTTTACTCTATATATATGTTCCATAAGTTTAGGACTAGAACTTACCTTATCTAAACCTATATCATATAACATCAATAGATTCTAGTATAGGTTATGGAATTTTTGTGAACTTTTTTTTTTTTAAAGTCTTTTAATTTGAAACATTATTGATAATAAGAGTTTTAGGTACACTATAAAACTTGCAATTGTTATTTTACTTTCTTTTAAGTTAAAATATTATTAGTTGTTTATGTCCAAAATCATGATATCAATATCGTAAGTATAAATCACTTTTAAAATTATAGTAAATATAAATATAAAAAAATAGATAGAGATACAAAATAATGACAAAGTACAACATATATAAATCACAATACTGATTGGAATTAGAGATTTTAGATCGATTTCATTATTTGGTCAAGGTATTGATCTAAAATAATGAGTTATAAGTTAAACTTACATAGTTGAATTTTCATTATATTTATCAAATTAAATAATAGGAAAACTTGCAAATAACTACCATAAACTTCGGCTTTAGTGCAAATTGATTCCTTAAATTTTTTTAAAGTATGCTTTAAGATGCCATAAATTTTAATAAATTGGCAACATAAATGATTTCCATTTTTTGTCAAAAAAAGTCACATTATTTTCAAAGCTTAAGAGGTCTTAAAGCACACTTTGAAAGTTTAAAGCGTTAATTCATACTTAAAGTAAAGTTTAAGGGTGTTCTTTATAATTTCCCCTAAAAAATATGTATTAGGGATATTGTACAAGTGATATCCATAATATCCTAAATATATTAAAAAATTACGAGCAACATAGAACTTAAAACGTGCTTTTTAAGTCCTTTAGTTGGTTTTAATAATAAAAAGAACGTATTAAGTATTAACAAGTTTATTAAGTTTTAATATTATTTTTTAAATAAGGTTAGCTTCTATACAAAAACATGGTAAGCATAGTTCTATAAGAAGCAAGTTATCTCGATCAATTTTAAGTTGTAATATTACGATATAAAATTTATTTGTATCTTCTTGATATTGTTATTTGAACCAAATTTGGTTAAGGTTTAGCTTTATCTAATGGATATAGCTTGTTAATTGTACCCAATTCTAAATTTAATCAAGTTTATTATAAGATATATCATTTCATGATAAAAACCATAAATGATGGAGAGATTGAAGTTGGTATAAAATTGAAAATTCAAGTAATATGGATAATTTCATTTTAAAATTTTTTTAAAGCTTAAATTTTGTCTAAAACAACTTTCAAATTCAAAGCTAAGTTTCAAACACAAATCTTAGATAAGTAGATCTTCAAACTCATCAATAGAGGTATTAATTGGTTTTTCAATAAAGATGCAAACTTTACCATCCTCGAGTGGATTTGTTGTGCTTTGACATCAAAATTTGAATTAACTACATAGTTTACAAGATCCATATAAGGTTAATTATAAGTTTAAATTCAAGATTGAGAGATATAGATCAAACTCAAGTTGGCATGAAAACAACAATGAAGTTCAATATTTGCTTTTCTTTTGTTTTTTTCCCATTTGTCCTAAAACAACAAAGATAAGGATGACAAGATTTGTATCATGTTGTTTTGATACAAGAAATAAAGCCGTTGGAGTAGGAAAAAAATTAAGGAAGGTGGTAATGAATTTTGCATAAAACCTAAAGGAAAGAAAGATAAATAGAAGACAAGCTCAAACGAAGAAATAATACAATTATGAAGAACTTAACATGGGATATATGGTTTACTATGATATAGACTCATTCCTTGTTCTTCTACTTTGTAAGCATAGAAGCAAGCAATAGAAACTGTCTTAATTATTGTGGAAGTAGCTCGTTTTACTTCAATTTTTGGTATTTGGTTGTGTTGCTTTAGTTTTGCATAGTTTTGCTAGAGTGAGTGTTGTATTGTAGCTTTCTAAGTGATGTTTTAGGATTGTTGTTGTAAATCTATGTTTTTGTTTTATTTTTATTTTTTTGTTTTTCCCAACCAAAGGTAGAAGTATGAGATGAGATGAAGTAGTAACGAATTGTACTTGTGGTTGTACTTTTTATTCTCTTAAAATAGTGGATAACTAGTTTGAAGGCTAGATCTTAGTTGGCAGAATTAAAAGAATGGATTGGCTCATAAGGAATAATCATTATACATGCTTCCTTGATTTTTTTTATTTGCATTATTTAGTTTCCTACATTTGTTTATTCTATGTAGCATTAAGTTTTAATTATTTATATGCTAATTAATCAAAATATTTTGGTATTTGAAAAACTATTATAAGAGTTTACTTAGGAAAAAAGTTTGAATTTGCATAGCAATTAGATCGACCCTCACTCTTGATCGTAATATTGGGCCAATATCAAATCTAGGGCTCATTTTTCCAAAAAAGAATATATTTAAGTTAAACATTAGCTGCAATCAAAGTAAATTCCTTTTTGAAATCGAAGATCTTGATTGTCCTTCATTAATGTTGCTTAGTAAATCGACTTATATATAAGTACCATATCATCTAGGCATTAGTTGAATATCCTAAGACTTCTCAACAGGAGCATCTTTGTTGTCACCATCATCACTCTCTATAAGAGGGTTCATTACGATGCCTCACCCCATCTTAGTAATACCATCATTAGATTGATCTTAGTTTAAATAGATGTTTGTAATGGATCATTTGAGCCATTTCTTGATCACCTATATGCTCCTTTGGGCTTTTTAGCTAAAAAACTTATTGGCGCATGTGGATAACTATGTAAAGCCAAGGATTAAGGTCTTAAGAGAGCACATCAAGATTATCACAATTTTCAATTGCTTTATCTGCTAGTATCTCTAGCACAAATGGGTACTCTAACTTAGCAGAAATTCTGACAATTGTCTTTACAAGATCAATTACATCTAGATCTTACTTGCCACAAAACAAACTTATATCTTCATCATATTTCCTAATGTCTTGCTTCACTCTTTAGTTTGTAGATCACAAACCCTAAATTCCTAATCACCTTGAGCTATTACTAAATCTTGGCACATGTTGACCTGCTATGTCACCATTAGGTTCTAACCAATTTCTCGCCCTAGTTTTGTAATCTAGCCACTAAGACTCTAACCTTATTCTATGAACCTTAGCTTCCTTAACTTTTGGTCTAATACCAGCTTGTAGAGACATCTATAGCCTTAACTTCATTTTGTTAAGCAAAATAAGGAAAAAGTGACACCCAAGATCTAATTGTGAAAAATTTAGAGTGAAAATCTACTAACAAGACTTAAACAATATACTAGTGAGCAATCTTGCAGCTAAGACTTTAAGGATTTACATGGCTGTCTCAAACTTGACTTTATCTAATATAAACAATAGCATGTATAGAGAGTTATAAAAAGTTTGTACCCTAACTTAATGAAGGAAATAACTTATATGATAAGAAAAAAAAGATAAAAAAAAAAAAAATACCACTAAGCACCTTGTATAAGCCCCCATTAACCATAGATACTCGTTGTTCAGTGCCTAAAGCTGGTAATCAAATGGAAGTCAGGCAATCGACTGCTCTATAGGGTAATTGGCTGCTCTATATGTATCTATGCAATAGTTTCACCATTTGCTCACTTCTTTGTCTATCCATACTTGATAAACATGTTAAGACATAAATTCAACAAACAAGATTACTACTATTTAAAATTTTTCTAACTATAGACATATTGGACTAACTTTAACTTATGCATGTGCTAGCATTATTTGATTAGCCAATTTGATTGAATTATCAAAGCAATATATAATCTGCTGATGGTGGCAATCACGAATATGACTCTTGGGTGAACTCCTGGTGGTCCGACAATTGTATCCAATGGTGAACATAGAAAAAGCCCCCTATAGCCTAACCAGTGAGGGCTATCTAATGCTCAAGTTAGTAGAAAGAGTAGTAAGGTTTTGGTGAATGAGATAGTTCCTAAGAGTATCCAAAGTCCCTTACCTAGTGGCCTTTCTCTTATTTATAGGTTAAGGGATTTAACTTGCTTAAATATGTGACATGAAGGGATTGGTGGTTATGAAATTCGAGGATGTGGCTTCGTTAGTATAAGAAAGGAATTCAACTCTTTTTACTGATTGGTAGAGACTTAAGGGATGGACCTATCACATTAGTAGAAGGTAGCCGCCTTAGCTTGGTGGCTAGGCTGTAGGCAATGTATCAAACAGTCATTCAATATTTAATGTTGAGAGAGAAAGAAAAAAGGTATGGAAGGCGAGCCTGGTCACAATGGCTAGTGAGCTCCTTGAAGACTATGCTCACTAAAAGATGTGAGCTCTTCTCCAGTGATTGGAGAATGGGGATGGGGGATCTTTGAAGGAGGACTCCTGGAGTGTTCCAAGTAGGGTTCGAGTAGGGCAGGCAAAGCTTGAGTACAAGCCGAGCTATTCTTTATCCGAGCTGAATAGGCTTTGGTACCATACTAGCCGAGCTCTTTGATGGGCTTAGGCCATCAGAGCCCTATGCTAAAGGCCAACTGTTAACATAATCCATATTGACTGTTGCTCTAGAATTTTATCAATTTCATTTTTGTTGATTGGCTTATATCTCCACTTACCAACGTTTGAAACCAATAAATCATTTCACTCGCAATCTATAATTAGGTCTTTGTTTTTACTAGCACTAAAGTATAATATTCACACACCAAAAACGAATCTAGGAACGAAGGTCTTAATATGTGAAAATTACACTTGTCTATATAATATACCATTGTTTGCTTATAGTATTTCACTTGAAGGACGAAGAATACATTTTTGGCAACTATACATTATTTAATGTTGGTGAAGGAGGGAATGGAATCCTATCCATCTTTTTAAAAGACCAGTATTCATACATTAAGTTATAATAGTCTTGGTAAACGACGATAAATACTTTAGTTTTTCCAGCTTTGTATATTATGTTTGGCATCTAAAACAATTATTGCGGCTAAATGAGCTAAGGTCCTAATAAGACATTTTTCTTTCTTTTCATAAATTCATGAACTTAGTAAGCTTTCGGTCAACCATCGTAAAAAATGTTCTCATGCTGGAAAATGTAGCATCAATCGACAAGGTAGTCTCGCCAAAATTGACTCGTTTTTCTCGCCATATTCTTCCTAATAATGTTCATCGCACATTATTATTTTCCAGCTGCATGTCATCAACGTTGCCAATTATTCAAAACCCTAATAAACATTTCTCCTGTTTGGACCACTTGATTAGAAAGTCATAGCACATGAACATTAAACTAAACGTTTGGAAACATCATCTACAGGAGAATAAAGACAGAAAACAAGTTTAATGAAATATAGCTAGGAAGAACAAAAAGTCTTATGTTTAGGTGTGTATGAAATTGATGCCTTTTTGATGTCGACATCATCGGTCCTACTCTTCTGAACATACATTGGATATATAATTTAGAGTAGGATGCCACCATATAACTATTTATTAAAGGTTTTGTGAGCAAGTATCTCTATAGTGAGAAAATCTTCAATAATATTAATTTATCGTATGTTTTTATAAGTTAAGATAAGTATCAATAATTTTCTAATATATAAATATATAGACCCATTATTATTATTATTATTATTATTATTATTATTATTATTATTATTATTATGTATTTAAATATCATTAGTACTTATTCAATATTCACTAAAATATATAACATGTTAGGGACAATTAATCTTTTTTCCTTAATAGCACTTATTAAATACTTATATGAAAAAGATTTATCATATTTTTGAGAGTGATTATATATTTTATGAAAAAAATAAATGTATAAGAAGATATAGAAGTTTGATTGTTTGGCTTATTATTATAAAGTTGGTTAGCATTTTCCATTATTAAATTATGATCACAACTATATAATCTGGACCTCTGATTTAGAGGTCAAACAATGAAGACAATCGAGAGAGATGGAGAGATTTTCCATAGACAACTGTCAAATGGAAAAAAAAAAAAAAAAATCAAATTCGTCACATGATTATCGCAAACAGTCCAGAGGACAAGTCACATCCGTTTGCAAAATTTTGTATGTGCATTTAATTCAACAGCACGAGAAGGGTCAGAACGAATTCCATAAGAGTAATTGTATACAAGGAATAAAAATTTTCATGGATAATTATTTGGGAACTAAATTATAAAGAAAAAAAGAAATAAATCGGGTTTAAGTCTAAGTAAGCGCAAGATTTTGAATTCTGTCTCTCAACTTGATCAATAACCGCTTTAGTTCTAGATATTCATTTTATTTTTAATTGAGTTAATACTAAATTAAATCTGAGACTTGATTCAAGCCTAATCTACACTTAAGCCACCAAATGAAATTCAAGCTTTATTAAGTAAGTGAATCAAAAAGTCAACCATCATGAATTTAAAATTGATTCCATAAATTATTTGGATAACTTCACCTTGAGCTCAAATACTCGAATTTCTAACATCATCACTAAATTTGAGAAATGGCTTCGTTATTTATTCCCCAATTCATAACCATCCAACAAAGCTCACCTGTGACTATAACTTTTTAAATGACAGATATTGGTGAGTGGTACATTATATCCTGATCTAGACATTTAAAAACATGTGTAAAAATTCTTTAGTTGATATATATTATGCAAATGCTTCTCATTAAAAATGAAAGTAACTGAAGGTAAATGTAATTTATACCGAGAAGATTAGAAACCTGTATTTCTAACATTGCACTGGCCTTGAATCACTATAATTTGGGTGTCAGCAACCATCCAAATTCAATAAAAGCCTTTAAAGTCTCATTAATTCTGAATGTTGAAGACTTTGAATTCCACGGTTAAGCATATTAATATTATTCCTCCACATGTATACTCAATGAAGCGATATTATATTATATATATATATTAATTTTTCTATGGTTGCGTTTATATTTTTGATGTGATCAGCATATTTTTTACTTACCCAGCCTGGTCTTTAATCCAGCTATTAATTCAATATTCATTAAATTTAAATTAATGTATTGATTGTATTTTTAATAATTTAAATTTAATAGATATTAAATCAAAAATAAAATAAATGGCTGAATTGGTTTTGTCTTTAATTTTAATGGGACTATAGAAGCCCTCTCTCTCTCTCTATATATATATTTCTCACTCTCCATGCATGTACCATAGCATCTTAACCAATCATTTTCATATTTTTCATAGTGTATAATTAATATTGGAAAATATAAATAATTTTTAAACTATTTATTGGTGTTATGGAGGTACCTGTTAACGAAATCTACGGACGAAGAAAAAATATAGGTGAAATACATACCTTGACATCGGAACTCGAGATGAGGAAAAAGAATCATTGTTCATATTCCTTATTTAGGTATAGCAATCAATCCATCTAACCCTATACCTACTGCAGTTTCTTAAAGGCTCCAGAAGAGAAAGCAAAGAGCATCAACCTCCAACTACAGCTGGTTAGTATCATTAATCTTTGCATATGTACAAGAAATTTAATCTGTGTAGATACTTAGCTCTCCTTCTAGCTCTTCCATCTATTTACACTTATTTGTCTCTCTGCATCGCTCTTAAACAACGAGCTTTTTGCAGCTAACGCCTGCAGAGCGTTGGTTTGCTATAAGGATATCTTTTTTCAGCGAATTTTCAGTTCTTGCAATCAATAAGTCTTGCCTCAAGGGATCTTTTTTTTTTTTTTTCTCCTTTCCTTTCCTTTTTTTTTTTTCTCTCCCCTTTTTTAGTGTCATTTTAGGTTCCCTAATTCAATATCGATTAATAATGTGTTGAAAGTGATGAATCATTATTCTTTGAAAGTGAAAATACCGGAAATTTTATATGAAAAACCAAGATTTGATTAAATATTCAAGAAAAGATTATCAAAGTCGGTGCTCATGTTAAGCTGAATTTTCAGTTTTCTAGATAAAAATCTCTTGCTACTCTCTGTCTTTCCCCTTATAGCTGCGCATGTGATATGGATTACTCTTGGAATATCCACTTCATGAAAAATGATTTTTGTGGAATATACATACGATATATATATATATCTATGTGCGTATTTTAGTAGACACTTGTAAGTACGAACCAATGAAAATTTAACAAAAGATTATTTTTGATAAGTAAAACATGCGTAGATCGGGCTGTATATAAATACAGGTGTAACTTCCATTGATTCTTTTAAATTTTATATTGTAAGCCCTGAATAACATCCTATGTGTTGAATAATCAATAAAATTGTGTGTAGAAATTTATGCGACCGGATACTACGCTTGTAAGGATCTTACTTATAGTTAATTGACAAAAATAGGCGAGGTATTAATTAAACCATAATTGTGGTGCTTGATGAATTGCTCATACTAGTCGTGATTTTGATTTAATTTACGAGCAATATGATTATGAGCATACTGATACAACGACTTGGGTGATGAAGTTATTACTGTTCATTTACGTTTGCTGTCCGGTGAAATGCTTATTCATGAAAGCCTAAAAGGCATCCATCCATCCATCTTCATCAATGGAATGTAGTATATATATATATATTTAAAAAAATAATAATCAAATTAGGCTAGTCATTATATATTATATCGAAAAATATCCATCAGTTGTGCCATATACACTACTTAAAGTAGTGAGTGCGAAAAAAAGTATGATAAGAGTGAGTTTTTACACATAGTATGAGTCCTTATTCATGTTGTATTATTGTAAAACGTTTCTATCCGTAGTTATAAGAATAATAATTTCAAATGACAACTTAATTGTTTTTTTTTTTTTTATGGATCTAATTGATTGGATCAATTTGTGAAAAATTAGGCTAGACATTAAATTCAGGTTGGTGAAAGCACATTTCATGAACATGTAATGAATTATTTATGTACATCATAAGCCACGAGACTAGGATAATCATATATATATCTTAGTTTTATATTTTCAATTTGATTATAGTATATCACTAATGCGAATAGGACCATTCAATCTATAACCTATCCGCTACATAGTAGAATTCAGTTATTGTTTCAACTAACCCTGAGTTCTATGAACTAATGATTGATTCTATTTGTTCCCATTTTTCAAAGCAGACACCTATATAAACTGTAAAAGACAAAAGGATAGGCCTAAGAGAAGAAAACCTTATTGTTCCATGGCAAAGGTGAGCGAAGAACAATGTGAGAATAATGCCTCTAAACCTACAGTCTCCTCCATCATCATCAAGTACTCGACCTCCATTGATTTGAATGAGGAGGCTAGCGTTGAGGATGATGAGAGTGCCACCAAGACGGACAATGGTGGTAGGACCGATTTTGATGAATATCAAAGGAGGACTTCTGGTTCTAGTGATAGTCAAGGGACAACTGAACCGAAGCGAACCGTGAGGCAATACATACGGTCGAAAATGCCGCGACTCCGGTGGACTCCCGAGCTTCATCTCTCATTTGTGCATGCTGTTCAAAGGCTTGGAGGTCAAGAAAGTAAGTCATTGGGATCACTGATCTTCTTCATTGGTTTTGTTGCTAATTGTAATGTAGTAATAGATAGGAAAATGGTGACACATTCAGGCACTTGTTACAAGCTAAAAGAAAATATTTTTACATTTCTTTACGTAGTTTTTCACTTTTATTCAATCTAAAATGATTAATATGGAACTTATTAACTAGTGTTCCGAATCTATATCCAACGAGTGGAAAGAACATATTACTAATTAAACCTAGTAGATGATCATCTAGTTTCAAAATGTAAATTTACATTATTCTACCTTAAACACCATATGCTAGAAACTATAACCCAAACATAGGATTTTTGCGTGCTCTTATGAGGAAAGAAAATTGACAATAAGAAAAATGAGCAAACTCTAGATGATAATTGTAGAGGAAATGCAAATGTATTTAAAAAACTGAAGATTTAAAAAATTAGGAGTTATCATTTGAATTTTTAGTAAAAATTAGTAACAATAAATTAGATATTATAATGGTAATCAATGATGTTAGCATCACTAAGTAGCTTCCATCTAATATTGATCCAAGTTTTATTGGTTGAGATAAATTTCATAATATAAGGAAAACATTAAAAAGGATTTAAATTTTGTCTTCCTCATCGATATTTATAAGGGTGGGGCAAATTTATAGAAGTTCTTATTAATTTATGTAGGTAGCAAAAATTATGGAAATTAGAGTTTTATGAATTATTAATCATGGAGAAACTTTATATTTATAGTAAAAAACGAGGTTAGACAAAATCACAACGTGAAAGTACAACTTTGCCTAAGAATGACAAATTTTACAAAAAAAATTATAAATAGTTTATATAGTTATCTCCCATCATATTAGTAAGAAAAAAGTTCAGAAATTTTGATAAATAGTATAACGTTATAGATAAATACAACATTTATAAATAATCACATCTTGATCCATCAATATTATCAGACTCAGACGGATTGCTCCATATCTCTACACGGTTGTTAACTATAACCTTTTGCTTTGGGTGTTTATGAAGGAGCTACTCCAAAATCAATACTTCAGTTAATGAAGGTGAAAGGACTTAGCATTGCTCATGTAAAGAGTCACTTGCAGGTAACAATTAATAATTATCTTATATTCCAAAATCATATTCTGCTTTGTCTTCATGTCCACTTTTGCTTTTCATCACTCTAAACTCTCATTATCCGTCTGGGGTTTGATCATTAATTCATTTTCTCACAGATGTATCGAAGCAAGAAGCTCGACGAGACCGGTCAAGGTGAAGTTTTATATACGCTCTTAAAACAATCTTCAATACCTCCCCCAAAAGTCCTGGATGATTATAATAGAGAAATTTACGTTTACCACTAAATACAAATAAAGTATATATGGAGTAAATTGAAGATGCTGTTTGACTTCTAGAAAAAATATCTTTTAGGTATTATATTTCACGTATTATTGATAAGATATTCATACAAATAATGATAAAAAGAATAGTTTTCAAATTAATCATCATTTGTGATTTGTACATATTATATATGTTACATTTTATTAGTATTAATTAACATGTGAGAATGGTAGGACGTGTATCAGTTGCCGGACTCTTTATTATAATACATACAAGACAAATATATGCTTTGTTGGGGTACCATGATCCATGTGTTATAACATTTATCGCCTCTTTACTTTTGAAGGAAAACATATGTTATTATTGTATACTACATGCTAACAACATTACAACAATTAGTTAACGGCATCCTCTGTAAGCAGCTATAAGCCACTTGTTATAATGCTCTGTCTACAATTGGTACAGCTTTGAACGTACATCTTCTATTTGTATTTAAAGGCAAATATTCATCCTTTTCCTACATAAATTATATCTTTGGTTTAAAAATATAAAGTTTCAACTTATAAAATTAGTAGACATTTTCACAAATTGTGATATCTTATACTAATTTTTTTTTTATAGTTTTATTTTGTTCAGTGTTGAGCCAATCATGCAAAACCCCGAAAGCAAGAGATGGTTTTGGTGGAATTGTACATCGAACAGCTAGTCCGATTCAAAACTTCAGAATGAAAAATGGAAGAATCGAGCTTGTCAGAAATTTTCAGGAGTATGGTTTCAGCCAAAGCCTCTTGAAATCACAAATGACACACCCCCACCACCAACATCATCCAAAGCCCGAAATTTCAAGGTAACTTCGTTTCATGAGTAAAATGCATTAATTAGTTTTCACATCGAATCCATAAAATATAACGAAAAATTGCAAACAAACCGTCCAAACTTCTATGTAGTGACTTTTACCGTATGATAATATTTAGAAATGCGCATGTATCTCTAAAACCATCACCAAAACCCTGAAGTTATGGCTATATATATATATATGACATTTAATGACAGTTTTAGGATTTCAAAAACAGTTCGCGAGATTTTGCATGTTTCCAAATTTATGAATATGTAGAATCATACTTTTAGAGCTCATGGATCTGTAATACTTGACCAATAGTTTAGAGGATACATTTACAATTAGTCCTTTAGAGAAAATGTTGCATAAGTGGAAGATAAACAATACATATAGTATAAGATGGAAAAAGTGAACAATCAGAAAGGAAAATATTAATAAGTACCTTAGAAGTACTTGTTAAAATATTAAATGAATGAATTTTTTACTTTTTCATACATTTGCTTTCATCATAATTTTTATAAATAGTATTGAAAAATGCGATTGACAGGTATCCTAAAAGCATCAATTAATATATGGCCTAACCTTGTTTGATTGCAATCAATGCAGAGATGGTAATTTGTTTATTAGATCAGTCACTAAAGATACTTCCCCAGAAGCCAAGCCACTAAGACCCAGCCGATTTCTTGAGGACAAAAAGTGGCCGCCTATGAAAAAATACTTCAATCAATTGATGAGAAGAGAAAGGGCTTTGACTGGTATTAATTGTGACAAAATGGGTGCCATGTTCTCCCATCAAGGGTTTGCCAAGGAAAGATCCAGTGCCTTTGAAGGTTGCCATTTTCTCATGGAGGAGAAGCCCAAGGTCGATCAACTTCTCAACTTCAACAAATTCCAATTACGATCGGTGTTTGGACTTGCAACACTTCAGCATGAGGTAAAATTGAGCTCCACTTTTGTCTTATGTTATAAAATATTGGATAAAAAAGCCTACAAAAGCAAAACTTCCAATTTTTATCACTCTCTTCTATCCAACTCCTCTAATTAGTGCTAAGGTTATACAAGGTACATAAATCAAGAGGAAGTTCTATTCTACACCCTATCCTATTGCTATTGATTCCTAAATTTTGGGTCCAAAACCTATTTATGATATATTGAAACCATCCTGAAATTTGTTCGTAGAATTTATAAGTTACAAAAAACCATGTGGAATTTATAATTTTTTTTTTAATAAAAGATTATCATTAACATGTTAATATTTAGCACACAGTCATTGATTCACAAAATTACAATATTCGTTATAGAAGGCTATTATTGGCAAAAGATATAATAATTTTTTGATATAAAACTAGGAGAGTTATTTTTTTGAGCTTTTGCATATTTGCCAATCTTATTGAATATAAGCAGTAGAGAATCGTAAGTTTTAGATTAGGCAAACATGGTTATGTTTTTTTTTTTTTTTTCCCTTTTTACTAAATTTGCAAGGTTTAATTACATTTATCATTTGTACTTTTCAAGATGGGTGAGGATCATGATGGATATGATACCCATAGATTTCAGTTGGATAAGAAACTGTGTTCATTATCCTAACCTTAAATTTAAATTCTTAAAATTTGAAACTAAAATGTATTATTGGTGTTGATACCCATCCCAGTACCCACCCAGCCATGCAAGAACCAACATGTTTCGATATCTAATAGGTTCTGATGCTCACCTTTACCTCCAACTTCTAAATTGTGGGTACAATTCCTCTGAACTTCATTAATTTTGACTACATTTTCCATTAAATGATTGTTGTCTTTTTCCAACATCTCCTCTTTTCTAACACTTAATGCACACATGGGATGCCCCATTAGCAGAAAGGTACAAGATTGTTGTCAAAGTATTTAAATTCCTCAAACTCATAAAGATTTTATAAAATTACAATAAAAAATGCCTCATCCCTTTGACTAATGCTTAATATTAGCTGTTAGATGTTTATGTGAGCATATTATTCATATAGCTTTTGAAAGCCCATAACTTTTCGCCTATTTTTCTTAAATTCCATGCAATGTGTCACGTTGAAAAAGAAAATGCATTAAAAAGATTTAAATTCTTTTCGTTCTATGTTTTCAAAATTTCCATGTCAACAACACCTAAATTCTCAAGAACAAGTCAACTAAGGGTATCAGTCGCTCTCTCTTACAAGGGCAATTATAGTAAGTCCAAAAATTAAAATAATAAAAACATAGGGTTTGAAATGAAAGAACTGAAAAGCAATGGAATAACATAAGTTTTACATACTTCTTCTTTTTTTTATTTTATTTTATGACCTATGCTTTTTTTTTTTCCCAATTTTTTAAGACGGTTTTCTGAAACAGTTGTAACAAAGAAAAGCAAAGGTCCAATATAGCTCATCTTTTGAAAACTTGGGACGTGGAATGAATACAATGAAAATATAGGTCCTAAAACGAAATCGTAGAGAAAACTTAAATCTTCCTAACTTTCCTCGTGTTGGTATGTTTAGAACGACTGATTTGCTAAAAGGGTTAGAAGTAAAATTATACTTTATCTTTATAAATGTTGGAATACGCTAGTGTAAGATAGCCAATATTGAATCACGCAAAACAACGAAATAAAAGATAAAGCTATGAGAGATGGGATGATCACATAGAGTTACATGGAAAACCCTATAATGGGATAAAAATCAATGGACTCAGGTGGATTAACAATTCACTAATAAATTACAAGAGAATATAGAAAGAATCAAGCCTACGACTAGGGACTATGCATGGTTATAAAGATGCATTACCTTAACGAACTTCAAGCAAGAATGACATGCATACTCACACCATAGTATTCACCAAATTCCACTCTCAAGATAATCACAAAACTCTTTAGGCACTAAATGTTGGGACTAAGCTAATGTTATAAAGTAAAACCTAAATTTTTGTTTATAAGTCCAACGTAGTATATGGACCAAAACAATAATATAAGAAATAAATAAAGAGAATTAAAAGAAAGGAAACAGGAGAACATATTTCTTAATGCTTCGATCAAGGTCAACAAAGGAAGCCTAAGGGTTGACTATGTGCATAGGTCAGTTGGCAGCATCCTATGCTAATTGATGGTTTTTGGTTGATGGATCATATTTTCCTTTCCTTTTATCAAAATCTGTAATTCCTCAGTACCTAAGAGTGTCACAATCCGTTACATGTTCTTACTATTTGGAAATATGTTAAAACTCTAAAATCAACTACAATTTCTAAATTTACATGTATACCTATAAATAAAATACTGATAACACATTTCCAAGTTTCTATAATATGAATAATTCACAGGTGAGTCACTCTAATAACAATAGTTTTTATTATTAACATTTTTTACTCTGTACTAATAGAACATGCCCCTCAATAGGTACTCCATATCATAAAATCATATCCATAAATTACTCTACAACATTCTTAATACTAAATGTCTCTCTTCCCAAACTTGATATTAGTTGCCCCAACTCTACAAGTACCAAACTTAATCTTAATCAATTGTAGTTGTAAAAATAAAAGAATAAGTTGAAACTCAGTATGTGATGCATAAGTACACATAGATGCTAACCCAAGTCATACCCATGCATGTAATGCAAGTTACATCAAGTATAAAGCAAACGATTAACTAATTATCTTGACTTTAGGCTAGTAATCAATAAAGAGATACTCATGACCTTGCCATTCTAGGATTTTTTTCCACATATATAGGTGAATATAAATATAAGTTTTCCTTTAAGTTTTTTATGCCTAAGTCCAAAGACCATAAAACCTATAATTTTTAGCTGTATTGTCTTACATGAAAATCTACTAGGGAATTTCTGCATGTGATTGGCAATTACTCTTCTAAGAATCTACCACTGTAGGCCTTAGAGTGGGCGGGTCAAGAATTACCAGCAATCAATTTATTTAGGTTGAATATTAATTAGTCTAATTTGCTTACTAAGTCCTAATAAGTACAAGTACAAGTACAAGCATAAGTACAAGTACAAGCAACAAGTAAGCACAAGTACTTGAGTCATTGAGCAAATTAACAAGTTCGAATGGGAATATAAATAGCAAGATAACTATGTACATGACCATAGAAGTAATAAGTTTAGCTTAGTTCCTTCATCTTTTCATTCCTTCATACTATTGCAAGACCTCAACTTGACTCTATCATATTGCTTAGTTTTCCTTTAGATTCGATCCCATTAACATGGCTATAGACCTCCTCTTTAGAGTAACAAAGTTGGGTAAAAACTTAGTTAAAGGGGTAAAGGTTGGAAGAACCTAAGAAAGCAAAAGGGGTCTGAAACAAAGGAGGGCATTAGCATCTGAATGCTATAGAAATTAGCATCTGAATGCTATAAGAAAATCAACAGAAAGAGCTGGCATTCGGATGTTGCCTCTTAAGGAGTTCGGATGCTAACAACTATTCTGCAAAAATTGCAGAACAACTCGACACGACTCTAACTCCATACTTCTCCAAATCTTGACCACACTTTAATATGACTTCAACACTTCATAGAACATAAATTGAAACATGATTTTTAGTAATTCTCGACTTTAAATTCCACTTACAACTTAGTTACATGAATCAATTTCTTACAACTACACTTCAACAATTCTTTAATCTTAGCTTAACTTCAACCCACAATCTAATTATAGGTAAAATCCTTTGAGGACCAAAAAATAAGAGAGAAGGGATGAGAACTTACTTAGAATTGGATGGATCTTCTTATCATCCTAAAAACAAGTCAAACCAATCAAAGAGCTATGACTTCACACACAAATTTGGATTACAAAAGGACCCTTAGAAAACTTCATTAAAATGGAGCTTTTTTAATAAGGAAATGCTTAGAGATGAGGCTAAGGGGATTATCTTACCTTAGGGCTTCATTTTGCACAAATTTCCTTAGAGTTTGAGTGTTCAAGAGCTCTCCACAGCTAGCTTTAAGAAGGGTTTATGAGAAGAAGTAAAAGGGTTAGAATTGATGTATGAGAGATTAGGGTTTTAAAATGAAAAGGTAGTAGCTAAAAATGGAAGAAAAGTGGGATTTTTGGAAGTTTTGGATTGCCCAAAATGCCTTTGCTTTTAAAAAATATTTTGTTGACATATTATAAAACCACTTTTGATTATTCTTATTTCATAATAGGTATTAGTGTTACCTATTGAAATATTCAATTAGTTCCATAAAGGAGTCAAGCATTTTTTGATAAATTTCTACCTTAGACCAATATCAAGCACTTTAAAGAACCTCCTTCTCCATAAGCCTCATCATAAGATTACATGCTAAATCTCCAACTTCTCTCAAATATCTCGCCATTGTCACTAAAATAACCAAGAACATTCCTTTGTACACCTAAACATTTCCCATCATCTTCTTATCACAAAAGTCCATTCTAGCCACTAAGGATAATCCCTTGCAGTGAAATATTTAAGAGAAACAATCTTTAACCTAATAACAACAACAACAACAACATATATATTTACTAAAAAAATTTATGTATTACTGATAAGTTCTTTTTCTTGTGCAGTTTTATCCAGAGAATTCTATAAAAGAGAGCAAGTGTTGTCCAGACTTACAATTGAGGCTTAACCAATGCATTAATAATCATTCTTATATAAAAATGCAATGCAGAAGTAGTCATGATATTAGCACCGAGCTTTCCCTTTCTTAACTTTATTATTATTATTATTTTCTTTTTGCAAGCAAACACTGAAGCATTAATGAAGACATTTAAGAAAACCTACACAAAATGCAACATAATGGATAAGTACTTGACTAGGATCTTACTTTTGTGAATTTCAAAGGGGTTAGAACTTTTAAGTACTTGTCTATTGTAGTTATAAATTCTCATTAGTTTTTAGTATGTATGTCTTTTTAATTTAGATACATTATAATGTTTAAATTCTGATTCATGAGATAAGTAGGTTTTGTTCAAGCTGAATAATAATAAAGTTCTTTAATTACCTTACAACCAGTTGGGATTATGAATGATTAGACAGCATAGAGGATTGTATTCATTTAGGTCCCATATAGTAATCAAGAGGGGTTTTGAATTGGTTGTATAAATTTTTGGTCTTAAATTCTAAATTAACCCCATTTTAAATTGAATAGTGGAAACCCTAAGGTTAATCAAAGTTAAGTACATCTATATATTTCTACCTCTATTATAACACTTAGATATACAAATTAGAATACAATGGTGACAAGCAATAATATAAAAACAAAGAGATTAAGAAAAGAGAGATAAAGCCCAGATATATAGAAGTTTGGCCTTCAACCTACGTTTTCTCTACCAACACTACTAGCTCATTCATTGGGAATCCATTATAATTTTTTAAACAAGAAAACAAGTGACTTCTGCTATTATGATAACTTTAATAGCACTTAGAAGAAACTATCATTGTTATGACTGATGAGGTTCTCCCAAGTTCTCTTAGCACTCAAGTAATTTAGCCTTAACTTGTCATCTTAGGAACACCTTTCACTTCTCTCATACCATGTCTCTAAACATCAGTCACTAGTTACAACAAAACAATTTGATTACAAAATCTTACACGAGATACTCTGTTTGAGAACTACAAAACTTAACAACAATAATAAAAAATTCTCTAGAGTTATTACTAATAGAATATCTCGAAAGCTTTTTAAAATCTCTCAATAAAATTACCTCTTACTAATAGTACTCATTGATGTAAGTCACATATATATACTTCAATTGTTGTGACTTTAGATATATAGAGGTTGAGTAAACTATTCTAATAAACGATCATCTTCCTATAGTAGCTAGAGTGATTCCTCTTTTATATTTAATGGAATCCTTGATTTTTGTTATTTCAAAAACTAAAGAAAATGTTGGAAAAATCCTTTAAATTTGAAATCCTTCTCTTAATGTTAGATAAGGTTTATAGAAATTTTAACTGCTAAGAGAATATAGGAGAACCTCATTAGTCATTGCAATGATAGTTTTTACTAGGTGTTGTTAGAGTTATCACAATAACATAACTTGTACTCTTGTTTGAAAAATCATAAAGAATTCAAAATATCTTTTTTTTTTTATTTTTTTATAAATATCTTGGCATACAAAATTAAGTCCTTCCTTTTTTGAAAAATCTTTCCAATGTATAGCTTGTAACTAGAAAATAAATTCTTTATTTTACAATCTTTACTTAAAAACTTTCCTTTGAATAAAAATCAATTCATTAGCCATTATATCCTCTTAATTGTAACTTATTTTCGTTGAATCAATATTTATCAAAGCATATTGTAGAATAAAGAATCTCTCATTCTATCCGTTAATGGCATAATTAAGATCATTTTAGTCCCTTACCAAATTATATCAAGCGAATATATTTGGTTGCTAAGTGTTAGCTCCTTTAATCTTATTATACCAAATTTTTCTAATGAGTTTCTACCTTCACTTATCATAACTTGAGAACACTGGATACTATAGTAAGCTTTATAAAAAACTAGGTTACTTACATGAAGAATCATTTCCAATTAATATATAACTAATAGAAAAATATAGTATAATGGCAATAAGTTGTTTTGACATAAAAGTTGATCCCTTTGTAACCATCATAGGAAAAAAAATAAAATGTACTAATACACTTTACTCAATTTTTCATGTTAAGACTTAGTTTTTATTTTTCCTTAGGAAAAATTATAATAGAGAGGATCAACGTTTGTCGGTAAGTTTAAATAAGGAATTAATGATTTGAAAAATTTAAATAAGAGATCAATGTTTTACAAAATAGTTCAAATAAAGGATTAATATTTTGAAAAGTTCAAATAAGGAATTAATGTTTTACAAAATGGTTTAAATAATTTTGTAGATTGACTATTATGATACTTTATTTGAATCGTTTTGTGAAACGTTGATCCTTTATTTAAATTTAACCTTAAAAGTTGACCCCCTTTGTTGTATTTTGTCCCTTTTTCTTTGTTTTAAAATATTTGTCTTAAAAAAATAGCTAAAATGGGGTCTCCATTCGACATATTTCAATCGCAAGAAAAAAGGACATAGCCAAGATCTTTAATAGTAAATGCTTGATCAAGCTCGTATTCAAGGGATATAATAGAAGATCCATTTGTTTCAATTATCTTCATATCATCAACATACAACAATAATACAAGAAATCCATTAGAAGTATCATGTGTATAAAAGGAATAATCACATTTTGATTGCATGAAACCATGTGACATATGACATTGACTCAACTTAATATTTCATTGTTGCAGGGCTTGTATCAAGCCATAAAGAGACTTGTACAGTTAACAAACTTGATTACATTTAGCTTTAGAATACCCTTTATGATGCAAATCGTAACCTAGAACAGACGAGGCCGATCACTGAATGAGTCTAAGTTTATAGAAAGCTCGAAATGGAAATGATGGAGAAATGCGGAATGATAGTTGCGAATGAGGAAGTAAGTAAAACCCACGATCAACTCCAGAGGATATGACGTACTAATGGAACTCCTAAGGACTTACGATATAATTTGATATGATGCACGAATTGGTCTGGTGAGGTTACTCCCAAGTTAGCCTTACTCAAGGGTTAGGATAATAATGATGTCGATAGTAAACAGAGTGTTTACATAAGAAAAAAAACACAAAATTATATTAATGGTAATCTTTGTTTTACTTTTAACTACAAGTACAAGGGTATTTATACTCATAAGTTAAGGCAACTTGCTTAAAAAGGGTATTTCTTAAGGAAGTAATGTATAAGGTACAAACGGATAAGAATGAATATACAAGGAAACCAATCATTGGTGCAACGAATTCTACACATGATATTATACATATGGCGATACTACATTAGCAAGGCTGTTAGAAGATGTAGATAAAAAGTATAGACAGCTTGCTTGTCCGAATAAGAGTAGCTTAGTCAGCTTGGAGTCTTTCTTTCTCGGCTTCTTAGCAAGGTAGATATCGAGTCATTAGATGGCTTGGGCACAAGTGAGTATTCCTCAATTTGGTGCACTATAGAGAGATAAGCAGTCATTCGGTTTCACATGAAGAGTGACTCAGCAAAGAAGTACTCGGCTTTGATAAGGATCGATTGGAACAGGAGGATTTGTTTTACTAGTCCTTCTAGTCTTCAAGCATGGCTATGGGTCAGTGGTCTAGTAGCTTAATTCTTATCATTCCCTTCGGGTTGTTTTGGATTTGAGATCAAATTCGAATGGTCTTCATTCAATTCTCCATTAGGGTGATATGGACTTAGGTCAGCAATGTTGAACATGTCAGAAACTCTATAATCCTTGGGCAATTCTAATTTGTAGGCATTGTCATTAATCTTCTATAGGATTCTGAAGGGTCATTAAGGTCTTATAGATAATTTGTTCCTTTACTTGTTCGAGAATCGTTCCTTACTAAGGTGCAATCATACCAAGTCTCCTGGCTAGAATTGTCTAGTCGTCCTACCCTTTGTCTTCTCTCGTATTCTGCTGGCTGCTTGGTCGATGTGTTGATTAACTTTGTTATAGATGTGTTGAAGGGATTTGTGCTCTAGCCTTCGTGTTAAGGTCCTCTTACGCAGGTATAGGTACAGGGGTATGATCGTGGAGCAAATCAAGATTGAAACCATAGACCACTTTGAAGGGAGTCTGCTTAGGGGTATCATGTACTGTTTGGTTACAAGCGAACTCAACCATTAGTAAAAAGGCATCCCAATTAGCCAAGTTCTTTCCCACTGTAGCTTAGAGCAGTGTTCCTAAAGTGCGATTAACCACCTCTATTTGGTCGTCAATTTAAGGGTGACACAAAGTATTGAATAGTAGTTTGGTTCCCATCTAATGCCACAAGGTCCTCCAAAAGTAGCTCAAGAACTTTGGATTCTTATTGGAGATTACACTTTTTGGTACGTTGTGTAACCACACAATCTCTTACAAGAAAAGAGAAGCAATAGCTGAAGCATCATTAGTTTTTGTGTAAGGTATGAAGTGTGCCATTTTACTGAACCGATCTATGATGACTATTATAGAATTTTTTCCTCAGATAGTTCGTGGTAGTCCAAGAACAAAGTCCATGCTCAATTCAATCTATGGCTTTGTTGGAACAGGTAGAGGCATTGTTTTCCCTTGCTCAACTCGGTACTTAGTCCTCTTGTATACAGCATAGCTTTCGACAACTCAATACACATCTCTCTTCATTTTTTGCCAAAAGAGGTGACCATTCAATAGTTCACAAGTCATTCTTTCTCCAAAATGTCCAGAGAGTCCTCCATCGTGGGCTTCCTTGATCAATAATTCTCACAATAAACAAGTCATCACATACAATTTTCTTCCTCGGAACAAGTAACCATCCTGCACATGATACTTATCCACTGTTCTTCCATCAGCGCATTGCATAAATACGAGTCCAAAGTGTGGATCATCAGAATATTTCTCTTTGATACTTGTAAACCCAAACAGCTTAGTTTGCAATTTGATTAAAAGCGCATATCTCCTTGAAAGAGCATCTGCAACTACGTTGCTCTTTCTCTACTTGTATTTAATTACAAAATTGAATCCTTCAAGGAATTCAACCCATCTTGCCTACTACTTTGATAATTTGGTCTAACTTCGAAGGTACCTTAATGACTTATGGTCATTATATATGACAAACTCTTTCGGCAGTAAATAGTGTTGTTATGCTTGTAGTGCTTTGATTAGTACCATGAGCTCCTTGTCATATATGGAGTAATTCAACTGTAGTCCTTTGAGCTTCTCACTATGGAAGGCAATTGGTTGGCCTTCCTACATTAGGACAGCGCCTATTTCAATGCTTGGCACGTTACATTCCAGTTCAAATATTTTCTTGAAGTCAGGTAAAACCAACACCGGGGTGGAAGTCAACCTTTTTTTTACCTCAGCAAAGCTCTTCTCCTCCCTTTCTCCCTATCAAAAGTTGGTGTTTTTCTTTGTTAACTCAGTAAGTGGTGTGGCAAGGGTACCGAAATTCTTGATGAATCATTTATAGAATAAAGCTAGTCTATGGAAATTTCTCACTTCGGCATAAGTAGTAACAGTCGACCACTCTACAATTGCTTGGATTTTCTTGTCATCCATACGTAGCCCTCCTCTACTGATTACATAGCCCAAGAATACTAATTCCTCTTGGCAAAAGCAACACTTCTTGAAGTTACTAAATAATCTCTCGGCATGGAGGATATTTAATACGGCTCGGAGATGCTTACTGTGACTTGGCATGTTAGCACTGTAAACTAAGATGTCGTTAAAGTACACCATAACATACTTTCCTATTAGATGTCTCAGTATATAGTTAATCTAGCATGTCCTCTAGTTTAAGAATAGGTTATTGGTATTGGATTGTGATCTTGTTCATCGCTCGGCTATCCACATATGTTCGTCAGGTCCTATCCTTTTTCGGCATAAGAAGCGCTAGCATAGCACAAGGGTTGAAACTTTCTCTGACATACCCTTTGTTTAGCAACTCATTGACTTGGTGTTGGAGCTTAGAAGCTTGCTTAGGATTCATTCGATAAGCTAGCTTATTCGGTAGCACGACACTGTGTACTAAGTCAATGAAGTGCTCTATGTCTCGAGTTGGAGGCAACTCTTCAAGGAACTGTTGTGGGAATAGGTTAGTATACTCATCTAGCAACTTCTTGATTTCCCGAGGTAATTCACTCCGCTCCTTCATCTTTAATAGGTGTCTGATCAACATAAGGGTTGGCTTGTCAACGTTGATGGCCTTTCGAAGCTTGGCTCTACTCATCACCGGAGCCTTCTTTAATTTGTGAACAATTTTTATCTGCAATTTATTAACTTCTTTTGGTGACATCGGGTTTAGGGTGATCTTCTAGTCATCCTTCTTGAACATGTATGTATTCTTGTAGCCGTCATGGATGACCCTCTTATTAAACAATCATGGTCTTCTTAGCAACACGTGGGAGATGCACATGAGCAGTATGTTGCAAAGAATCTGGTCTGAGTAATTCCTTATAGTGATCGACAGTATTATTTATTGAGTGATATGTAATGCTCCTTTCTCACTCAACTAGTGTAATTTGTATAGCCTCGGACGTGTAAGAGTTGACAACTTCAGTTTTGAAACAAGATTGGCTGATGTAACATTGGTGCAGCTTCCACTATCCACGATGAGGGTGCATACCTGACTGTTCACCTTATAGGTGGTATGCAACAAATTCTCTCTTTATTCCTCCTCTCGTGAAGGCTTTATATTCATAGTGCATTAGAAAACCATGAGTAACTTGTCTAAGTCCTCGGCAAACATGTTCTCCTCAATTAGCTCTTTTTCGGCATTTTTTTTTTCTTAATAAGGACCTCCTCGTCCTCAAGTTCCTCATTTGTACTGTTTACTTCTAGCTTTGGGACATTTCCCTTGATGACCATTATCTTGTGGTTTGAGTAGTGAGAAGCCATACGTTCGAACTCTTAGCACTTGAAGCATTTGATTTGGCTCGTCTTCCTACCAGACCTTTAGCCCTTCTCATAAGTTGGGTCAGCACTTTACCATCAAGTCGGCCTTTCTGCTTGGCACGGACATCAATCTTTCGTCGGTACTCGACTGAGCTTAGTGGCTTGCCTATCTAGGTCGGCTAGTCAGCATCCTAGTCGTTAGTCGGCTCCTCCTTTGCCTTTCTACTTACTGGGCATTCCTAATAGCTTCATTCATTATGTTAAATCATTGGAGCTTTACAATGTCTCAAATGTCTCCTCTCAACCTAGTAATGAATCTTAAGACCGTTTAAGCTGGTCGTTCCTCCACTTCACAATTGATCATAAGCATTTGAAATTCTTGAACATATTCGTTAATAGTTCGGCCTGCTTGTCTCAGCTCTTAAAGCCGAGTAAAAGTATCTTAAAGAAAAGTTTTCAGCACGAATCTGTTTCTGAGTACTTTCTTCATCTCGGGCTAAACATTAATCTCTCAATAGTCCTTTCGTTTCCTTATGGCTTAGAAATTCTTCCACCACATGGCAACATATCCAAAGAACTCAACAGGAGTAGTTCTCACTTTCTCGTAATCCTCGTAATGATAATAATAAAAAGCACACTTCACTTTCTCTTCCCACTTCAAATATTCATCAGTATTCCTAAATCCATTGAAGCTTGAAATTCAAAGCTTTATATGGTCAGATGCTCTGAGAGCCCGTACGTGCTCTTCTTCGAAATACTTTTCCTCGTCCTCTTCATCAAGCTATCTTAAGTCTATCCTTCGCCTTATTCATCTGCTTACTTCTCTACCTTGAACTGGTTAAGTTGAGTTTTGATCTCTAACAGGTTGAGCAACTTGTGGAGTATTTTGTGCAGCCTCAGTGGGTCAGCAGGTTAGCACATGAATAGTTTGGGTTAGATCTATTAAGAAGTTAGCCACCTTATTAAATCTCTTGCCAGTACTTCTGGGGGTTCCTTGAGATTGTCGTCTATGGTGGATAACTCCACTATTGTCATCTCTTATGCCAACATTCACACTGGGGTTTGTCATTTTCTTCACAGATTCAAAATTAAAACAAACACTTTAGGAAATCAATAGCTAGCAAATACAGTAGCTAAGATGAACACGGTAACTAGCTTTATTTCATACACGCAAAATAGAACTTTAGAAAAACCAACAAATCAAACAAAACCTTCACTTTGATACTAAGATGATGCGAATTGTAACCAAGAACAGATGAGGCCAGTCGCTAAATTGGTTCAAGCTTGCAGAAAGCTCAAAATGGAAGTGGTGGGGAGTATACGAAATGATAATTGCGAATGAGGAATTAAGAAAAACCTATGAATAGCTCCAGAGGATATGATGCACCAATGGAACTTCTGAAAACTTATGGCACAATTTAATATGATTGACAAATCGGTTCGGTGAGGTTACTTGCTACCTAACCTTATTCAAGGGTTAGGATAAGAGTGATGCCAAAGTAAACAGAGTGTTTACATAAGAAAGAAAACACAAAAGTGTATTAATGGTAATCTCTGTTCCGCTTTTAACTATAAGTACAAGGGTATATATACCCATAAGTTAGGGCTGGGTGTCTAAAAAGAGAAACGACAAAAAGGGTATTTCATAAGGAAGTAATGTATAAGATACGAAAGAGTAAAAATAAATATACAAGAAAAACAATTATTGGTACAACGGATTCTACACATGATATAGTATACGTGGCGATGTCACATTGGTAAGACTATTAGAAAATGCGGACAAAAAGTAAGGGCAACTTGCTTGTTCGTCTGAGCAACAGTAGCTTAGTTAACCTAGAAGCTCTTTATCTCGGCTTCTTGGCAAGTTAGATATTAAGTGATTGGATGGCTTAGGCGTAAGTGAGTATTCCTCAATTCGGCACATTACAGAGAGATAGGCAATCATTCAGCTCCGCATGAAGAATGACTCAACAAGGAAGTACTCGACCTAGATAGGGGTTAGCTGGAACAGGAGAATTCGTCTTGCTAGTCTTTCAAGTCCTTGGATGCGACTGCAGATCAGTAGTCTAGTAGCTTGATTCCCATCACTTTGAGTGGTAATATATACAATTCCTAATGACCATGTTCATATAAGAATGCATTATTGATATCAACTTAGTGAATAGGCCAATCCTTAGTAGTCGGAATAGCTAGTAAAATGTGAACAAATCCAAAATTTGTAATTAGAGATAATGTATCATGATAGTCAATCCCTTTAACTTGCTTTTATCCTTTAGCAACCAACTTAGCTATATTCAATGCTACTATTAGGCCTAAACTTAACTTATACACCCATTTAAAACCTATTGTTTCTTTCCTTTCGGAAATGTAGTAAGTTCCCATATATTATTGAATTCTAATACATCTAACTTATTTTACATGGCATCAATATATAATTATGCTTACAAGGTTTTGACTAAGAGGTTGATTCTTTATTAGTTACTATGTAAGCAAAAGAAGCTACGTAATCTTCCAACAAATGGTAAAAATGGTTGGAACCAAATAAAGGGTAAGTAATGGAAGTAATATAACCAATATGTGCAATATTAGTGGTAATAACATGAATATAATCATGTAACCAAGTAAGTGGTCTATGCTCCCCAAGAGAACGATGAATAGAAGGAATAGAAGAAGAATAATCAATTGAGGATTGAGAAGAGGAGTTAACTAGATCATGATTAATATCATAAAACACCATAGAGGAAGGCTGATCAAATGTGTCATCAAGAATGATATGTTGTTTTTGAAATAGAGTAGAAGATGGACCAACTGGAAGATGAGAAGAATGTTGTTCAGAATGAGTAGTGAAATATTTGAAAGGAAAGACTTGTTCAAAGAACACAACAACATGACTACAAGAAACTTGTTTAGTACCAAGATTATAAACCTTGTACTGCATTTTGTTGATTTAAATAGCCAAGGAAAATACATTTGGTGCCTCTATGTTCAAGTTTATCTTTAGAGCTGGTGAGATTAGCTATATAACAAAGGTATCCCATAGTTCCCAAATATGTGTACTTAGCTTGTTTGTCGAAAAGGGGCATATAAAGTTTTCCAATTTAAAAAAGACATTGGCATTTTATTAATAAGATATGTTGCTATTAACATACGCTCTCCTCAAAATTCTTTATGCAAATTGGCTTAAAGTTTAAGAGAACAAGAAGTATTCAATTAATGTTGATGTTTTCATTCAATTCTTCTATTTTGTTGCGAAGTGAAAGTATAGTATGATGATATACAATTCTAAGGCTATTATACGGGTAGTATATATTTTTGGACACAAACTTAATACCATTATTAGTCCAAACAATCTTAAATGTAGTAGAGAAGTTATAAGAGACATATTTGAAGAGATTTTGTAAAATACATGAAACTTGGAACTTATGATGTAGCAAATAAGTTCAAATGCATCTTCAAAAATCATCAACAATAGTGAGAAAATATCTTACTTGAGAAATACTAGGGACATGATAAGGAACCCATAAATCAATATGCAAGAGATGAAAGGGAAATGATGAATGATGTTGACTTTTGTCAAATGGCATTCAATGAAATTTGGTTTGTTTACAACAATTTAGGCATTTTATCTTGGAAGATGGAAGAATGTCAATCTCAAATGAATCAAATGGGCTAATTCAACTTTATTACATGAATAGTTATCATAGCAAATAATTGAATAGTTCTTTAAAGGAACAATGAACCTATTTTGTTTCCAGTTGTATGAAATGTAATCTATGCTATAAATTTGTTACTGTTATATATCTATTGTTCTGGTCTTGTAATTTGCATGAAGAAGAGTTAAGAAAAAAAGCTTGAATTTTCTAGTCATGAAGAAGTTTGCTAGAGGAAAGCAAGTTGTGTGTAAAGTCTAGAACATGGAAAACATGATGAAATATGGGGAATTGATTAATCCTTATTGAGCTTATTTTATGAATGAGCTTAGGACTTTCATCTGGTAGCTTTACTTGAATTGGTTTATCACGTATATGTTGGTTATATAGAAAGGAATCAAAGGGAGTCATGTGGCTCATAGCTCCATTACCAACTATCCAATAAGCATTCCTATTATTCATTGTAGTAAAACAAGAATGGGATTAAAAATTACATGCAAAATAAGCCATGGACACTTATTCCTCTTGTAATTACTTTGTCTTCAACATTTTCATAAGTTCATTATGCAGTATTTGCATCTTTTCTTGATCATGTTGCAAAACATTAGTACTAAGATGAAAAGCACCAGATACTCCATCTCCAACATTAGAAATAGAGTGATCAAAAGGAAATTAACAATTCACATGTTATCTACTCTATTTGCAACACTATAATGAGTTGCTCCCCCTAATTCAAAATTTCACACAACTCTTTTTGCTTCATACCAATCAAAATGTCTTATGATTTGGGAACAATTCTCTATAAGATGTCCATTACTTTTACAATGTTTACAATAGAGCTTTGCTCCACTTGAATTTTATTTCTCTTCTTATTGTTAAACCTCCTCAATTGACTCATTCTTCTTAACATAAAAACCTAACACTTCTAGTCTCCCTGTTAAAGAAGAAGTAACTTGTCGCTTCTTTTTAATCTTTTGAACCAGGTAGAAAGCCTCGTTAACACTAGGAAGTAGATCCATTGAAAATATATGGTTCCTTACACTCTCATATGCTACATTTAATCCCATTAGAAATTATATAAGCTTGTTTCGCAAATCAAATAAGCCATTTTCTCTTTAAATCTACAAGTAAAGTAATCAAAATGACAATAAGAATAGACTAGGAAACCATTCATGGGTTGAAGTTCAACTTAACATCTCTTCATTTTATTGAATTACAATCCTACAAACTGATTAACTTGCTTCATTTTACTTATCTCATATTGAATTTGAAAAACCAATAGTCTATTCCTTTGGTTATATTGTTCAATGATCTCTATTAAGAAATCTTTGGTTGATTACGTATTCAAAAATTTTTGCAAAAACTCACTATTCATAGAATGCAGAATTTACCAACACTTAACCATATAGCCATACCTAATCTATTTAGGAAGATAAGGTGAATTTTCATTTGACCTAGCAATACTACCATTAATGAACCCTAGTTTCATTTTGGCTTTCAATCCCTTTTGATGGAACAGCTGCAACTTATGTAATTTGTTCCATTAACAACAATGTTTCTTATGACCATCCCAAGGCTATTAGAATTTGAAACATATAAAGGATCCATGTTCTACTCATTTTCGGTCACAATTTATGTTTGATTCAATGTATCAGCTATCTAATCTACTAATTGATTCATATTTTAGACAAAAGGAGAAAGATTAGTTACCTTGCTTTGATATCATGCGGAAACTTGCTTAGTTGATTCGTATACCCAGATGAATCTATGTTTGCAGTTGATGATATTGACAAAGAAAAAATGAAGAAGATCAAAGAAGGCAGAGAGCACCGTAACTTTGAGATGTCGAACTTAATGCATTATCATTACATTAGAGAGAGAATAATTCTTTGGTATTTATATGGTTCGTTAAAACTAATCGACACTTATAACGTGTATGAATATGCAAACATGCTAATATGCTGAAGTCTTCACAGGGATACTAACTTGATTTTCATGTGTTCAAGTTTCTCTTACACAATATCATTGTGTGATTAGACAGTTAAACCTAACCCTTACATGTTATGTATTTAATATTCTTGAATTTAATACTAGAATCTGAATCTCTGGATTCTTGTAATTTAAAAAAAAAAAAGATTGATATTTGAACCCTAATTATGAGTATAAATAATACAAACTTTTCTGTAAACTGCTAGAATTCTCAAATTCGATTTGATAACATTTAAATTTAATTCAAGTTTGAGTTACTTGAATAGTTTATCAAATCGAGTTTAAACTTTAAGATGCTTGGCTCTATTGGCTCACGAGTCTAATTAGGCTTGAGTCAAGCGTAAATTTAGTCGGTTTGGATTAGTTTAGATAATTGAAAAGAAACAAGCTTAATCATCAAGTTTGATTTCAAGCATATGAGGTTTTTGAGTTGAGTTTAAACTTTAAACTTTTGAGTCAAGCTCAACATTAGTATAATACTATTTTATCTTGACTTAACTCATTTATAATTCTAATCTTAATTTATCCGAGGAAACAACTACTAATTCATATCGTATTTTCGTACAAATGGATTATAGTACCTAATTTTTATGCGTCAACAAATAGCAAGTGAGTTTTCTAGGGAAAGAAAAAGCACATTAAATGTGAATTTTTAATATAAAAAATAACATGGCTCCCATAAATGCATAAACGCATCTTTGAAAGCGTTTTGTTGTGGTAATAAATTATTTTTGAAAGAACTCTCCCAACACCAGAACTTGAATTACTGGTTTGGGATCTTGGCTCTGGAGAACCTAACACCATTGAATCTTAATATGAGCTTTGTCTTAATAATTATAACTACAATTTTGTCTTGAGAAAAAAAAATGAATTACCACTAATTATCTAACAGCAATTACATAAATCAATTAATTTATTCTATTCAAATATTTTTTGGTAACTAAGTGCCCCATCAGTTATTTGACTGCCAAGGCCTTCTGATTTAATTAGTATGAACACTATTCTTCCTCAGCAATGAAATAAGTGTAAAACTCCTCTTTAAAACTCTTCTCCAGGTTCCCTGTAATATGTAGTTGGCCGAAAGGAAAATAATTATAAGATTGCTACCTCGACTTGTTTAGAAATTACCACGCTCATACTAAGCCTAAAAATAACATGCTAAAGTTTGAACCCATTAGGCAATCTAAAGCTCAAAACTAGCCTAAATGGTCGAGCTCTAAAAAAGCTTAGAATTAATTCATTTCAAAATCTTTTTTTTTTTTTCGTTTTATCCTTTTTTTAAATAAAATAAATTTAAAATTTTATGACTTTTAGTTATATTAAAGATTTTTAACGTTTCTAATATGGAGCTACGTTTCGTGTGGAATGCACCACTGTAAAGATTGGACTGTTCAAAGCAACTCCAATAGACATTCTGACAAATTGAAATTGGATAACCCAACTCTATATCAGACAGATAAAATTTTCACACATCGTAATTAAACCTTATACCGGATAATCCCTCATACATATTAGTAATATGTAATTGTTTCATGGAAAATCGTTTTTCAACTCGATCTCGTTATAATTAAGACCTTAATTTATCAAATCTCGTCGAAATAATTTCTTTTCAAGAAATTGCAATTACTGGAACCTCGTATGCTGATTACATCATATGGGTTGCTAAGAAACTGCGAGCTGAAATGACAACAGAGGAAAGACCAGATATACGCATAAACCTCAAATTGTAACATTAGCGATTGGAACTGTTATTTTCAGATACAATCTGCAATTGTCAATAATTCAATCCACAAACTCTCAACAAATTACTATTCTCGTGATCAACATATATAGAAACCTTTGATCCCAGTATCTCCGGCGAGGAACCGGAGTGATAAAATGTAATTCTATAAAAATAAGAAGAAGAAAAATGAAGAAGGAAAACACCTCTGGATACCAGTATTGGATTATGATCTTGTTCATCGCTCGGCTATCCACACACATTTGCCAAGTCCTATCATTTTTCGACATAAGAAGCGCTGGCATAACATAAGAACTGAGACTTTCTCTGACATATCCTAATAAGATTCCAGATACTAACCCAACGCCACCCTAAGTTTGGGGCCACATGGGAAGCTTGCTCGCGAGCTTCGTGCGAACAGGTGACATATTTATGAGCTATGTCAGCATTGGACAACCTATCTTACTCTGTTGGGTTTGCCCTGTTATGTTGAGTATGCTCTGCTTTACCCTAATCGAGCCTTCCTACAGACTTATGAGCTATGGCAATATTGGAAGACTCGACGTGCTCTGCAAGTTCTGTCCTAGCCTACTATTTGTGCCCTCCTTTGTCAGGTCTTCCTTATTATACTTGGCTCATGCCTTACTGTAGTCGGCTTTATTATATTCTGCTGGGTCTACTTTGATCAGCTATATAGGAATGTTCTGTCCTGCTCAGCCGCTCTACCTTACTGAGATCTATTTGCTCAATTAAGTTTGCTCGAGCAAGATCTGTTCGGTCATGGTGTGGTTACCCGATTATTCCATATCAGCTCGGTTGCACTGAGATATATTAAATAGGTTGGTCACGATCACGATAGATCGACCCGTCCATGAGAGGTTAGCTAATGACATGTCAGCTCAGCCACTTCCATATCAGGTCTGTCTTATCATATTAGGTTGGACTGACCATTTGAGGTCAGCCTCAGCAACGTCAAGTTGGCTCCGACATATCAGATCGACCCCGGACAAAGACGAGACGTCCAGAATCAGGGTTACCTAAATTACAGCCCTAAGTCTCCAACAGCTCTTTGGAATCAAAACATCAGCCCTCACCCGAAGATCCCATTTGGCTATCCATTTTACTTATGTTATTTAGATTTCTTAATTCTTGTATTTTTCGTAAGTTGTCTACATGTTTTATTTATAATTACTAGAATGCCATTAAGGTATCCTTTAATCGTTTATTTACAGCTTTACCACTCTATATAAATAGAACACTTATATAGAGTTTTAGGGAGACTTGACATTTTTAATGAAACCCCCTTTGAGTCTTTTCTCTTAGAAAGCTCTATTTTACTAGCTCTTATCAATCCTTTTAGCAAGAATTATGGCGAGCAACCCTATCACTCGGACCGATGCGTCATATTCGGCGAGTCTTAAGTCCGTGTGTGGTTCTACGGTGCGTCATATCTGTAGGATTAGTGCGCGGGATTGTTAGACCCTTAATTTCCATTTACCTTTTGGATTATCTCATGGCTCAGACCTACCTATTTGTTATATGTGATATTAGGTCCTGTGTGTTTATCTACAACGATTCGTATCATCTTGGTATCAGAGTATGGTTTTGAAAGAGAGCGTATGAAGTTGCTATAAAGAATTATTCGTGTCTGCTGATTAGTGGTTATTGTATTCCATTCGTAGGCACTGGAGTTGGTTTGATTGGAGTAAGTTTTGAAAGCCTAGAGCTATGAGGTAGAGATTTGTTTGTCAATAAGTCTGGTTTTCTATTGTACTATGTTCTTCATTGCGAAAACAGAAGAGAGTCATTTTTATGTACACTTGTACTTTTGAATGCATTGGTTACCGGCGTTAAGTTGGAAGTGGGTTAGTAAGATTAAGTCATATAGACTGTAGGTTGGTGTAGTGAAGTGTGCAATCGATTCACAAGTGTTGGGAAAGTGATTGTTGTAGGGTTTGGAGTCAAGAGACCATAGTTGTAGAAATTACAAGGAGTTTTGAGTTAGGTGCCTTAAATTGAAGGTAGGTGTTCGATTTTTATGACAAACGTACTCAAATTTTGTAGTTTGGGTCATTAAACTTGGATAGAGGGTCATCTAATGTGATTTTTTCATGTTATCATAGCAACAATCAATGGAACGTGTTGTAGCTACTCGTGTCGAAGTCAAAGTTTTCGACATTAATTTGCAGTGTTTGGTGGTTGTTAGCTGCAGAAACTATTGTTGTTATAGTAGTAACAGGTGGTAGATTTTCTTAGGTATTGTGCTGGGCGACTTAGTGTTAATGGTGATTACGATTGTGCTAGTAGGTCGTGCTACTATCTTAGGGATTGGCGTAAAGCTTGGTGCTCAAAGTGTAAGCGTTTGAACTAAGCTAATGGTATGAGACCATTAGGTGTCGAGCTGTTTTACTTCATAAACAATCGAATTGAACCCTGCATCTGAGTTGAGTGCACCTTACTGATCTGAACTGAAGTTGTAAATTGAGTTTTGAGCTATTGCAATCTCTGAGCTATTGTATATTACTATATCGAGCCACAGTTGTGTCATAGGGATCCAAATTTTTTATGCATGTAATGTGTTGATCGATGCCGAACTATCATACTCCTAAGGTTACCTAGTTGAGTTGTTTGCCTATTTAACTTATTGAGCTAGCCTTTTTATGTCTAAGCTTAGGTACCGAATTGTTTTAATCAAACAGTGGAGTTGATTCTACTATCCGAGTTGAGTTAAAGTATCGAAGTGAAGTGGAAGATCCGAACTGTGCAAGCACCTGAACTGCTGTCTTCTTGAATCACCAAGTATTAGATAGTTCTAGTAATTGCCAATGAGATTTCTTGTGAGCCAAGCTAGCCTGTTGAAGTGATACCTTCATTTAACATGGTTTATAACAATCAAGGACGATATGGCTATGGCTATGGTTATGGCTATGGCTATGACTATGACTATGAAGATATAAGGTCGAGAATACCCTTGTTTGATGGCTATAGACCCTTAGACAAATACTTGGATTGAGAATTTTGGGTCAATAAAGTTTTTGAGAAGTATTTGTTCCCTGAAAGTGACAAGGAATATATCATAGAGGATTAACTTTAAGGCTTTGCTAAGACTTAGTGGAAGAATGTATTAAGGTAAAGTATCCTAAGAGGGGCAAGTACTACATAGAGCTCAATGAGACTTGCAATGAGAGAAAACTTTGTACCCCCATCATATCAAGATAAGTTGTATGATGAGCTATCTATCTTAAGGTAAGGACAAATGAGTGTCTAAGAATTTCCCCAAGAGTATAAAGTGCTCCTGCAGCGATATGAATTGTATGAATCTCCTTCGTGTATTATCTCACAATTCATGAGAGGGTTGAGGTCAGAGATTGCTCGACATGTTAACCCCTCAGGAGTAAGAAGCTTAAATGAAGCTATCTAATTAGCCTTAAGAAAAGAATCCGCCATTGGTACCGACCATTATGATGTGTAGGAACAGCTAGAAGTTATACTTGAGAAGCTTTAAGAGGAAATGAGACAGCAAAGGGATACTTATATAGAGACAGTCGACAAGAAAAAAGACCAAGGAGAGGAAGTAGGAGAAGGAGGGGTGAAGGTTGTTGGAGAGACGATTAATAGAGTTGAGGAAGACTGAGCAAAATTGCAGTTAAACCCCCATGTTCCGAAAGTGGTTTCATTACTCGCTATGAATGCTATAGATGGTAGCTCCAAGAATTACTACTTTGCCTTACTCATATCGGGATCTTATGTCCTAGTCATCTGACAAGTTTACGTGGAACTGATATGAGCAGTTACAAAATCACACCTATGAGCTATTATGGACTATTAATTAGAGTTTATCAGGGCCAAGGTGATGGATATATGTATTGGGGATATATCATGTTGACCCTTGGTACTGTTGTGTTCGAAAGATTTGAAGTGTGTAAGTGGAAAGAGGAAGAAGAATCGATTTATGAGGAAGCAGAGGGAATGCTGACTACAATTGATGAGGAGATCATGATATCTAAGCTAGCTGAGCTTGAAGAGGTAGAAGTATTCATGACTAACGAGCCATTTTACATCCTGTTGGCATAAGATCAATGTACCTATGACCTTTTATATGACCCTGAGATCATGTTACTTCCTATAATTGATGATTGTTAGGACTACAAAAGTGTAGTTGATCGAATCCATGATGAGGAAAAGGAAGGATCCAAGATAAAAGATTTGATTGATAGAGCTTATGACGAGTGGAGGGAGCATCGGCTGGTGATGCCCTTGTTGCAAGAACTAAAATGTATTCCTATGTTTAAATTTCAATTTTGTCGATTGGTGTTTAAACTCAGAGGGATCTAGAGTTGCCAATTGCTAAGTTTCGAGTCAAAACTCTTTTAAGAAGGCGGAGATGATAGGATTCCAAGTATCGACCTGATACTATGCCAAGTTTAGGGTTACATGGGAAGCTTGTTTGCGAGCAGGTGACCTATTTATGAGTTATGTTAGCGTTGGATAGTCTGCCTTGCTCTATTGGGTCTACCCTATTATGTTGAGTATGCCCTACTCTACCCTGACCAAGCTTTCCTACAGACTTATGAGCTATGGCAATATTGGAAGACCCGACGTGCTCTGCAAGTTCTGTTCTAGCATACTATTTGTACCCTACTTTGCCAGGTCTTTCTTATTATATTTAGCCTATTCTGCCCTACTATGATTAGCTCTATTCTATTCTGCTGGGCCTACTTTGATTAGTTATATAGGATTGTTCTATCTTGCCCGATTGCTCTACCTTACCGAAATCGATTTGCTCGACTAAGTCTGTTTAGCTAAGATCTGTTCGGTTATGGTGCGGTTGCTCGGTTATTCCATATCAGCTTGGCCCGTCTATGCGAGGTCGACTAACGACATGTCAGCTTGGCCACTTCCATATCAGGTCGGTCTTATCATATCAAGTCTGATTGACCATTCAAGGTCAGCTTCGATAACGTCAAGTTAGCCCCGACATATCAGATCGGCCCTGGATAAAGACAGGACGTCCAAAATTAGGGCTACCCAAATTATAGTTGTAAGTCTCCAACAGCACTTTGGAATAAAAACATTAGCCCTCACCCGAAGATCCTTCTTAGTTATCTATTTTACTTATGTTATTTAGATTTCCTAGTTTTTATATTTTTCGTAAGTTGTCTACATGTTTTATTTGTAATTACTGGAATGCCACTAAGGCATCCTTTAGTCATTTATTTATAGCTTTACCACTCTGTATAAATAAAACACATGTATAAGGTCTTAAGGAGACTTGACATTTTTAATGAAACCTACTTTAAGTCTTTTCTCTTGGAAAGATCTATTTTACTAGCTTTTATAAAATTCTTTAGCAAGGATTGTGGCGGGCAACCCTATCACTCGGATTGGTGTATCACATCCGGCGAGTCTTAAGTTCGTGTGTGGTTCTACGGTGCATCATATCCATGAGGTTAATGTATGGGATTGCTAAACCCTCAACTTTCATTTACCTTTCGGGGCATCTTGCGGCTCAAACCCACTTATTGGTTACGTGTGATACTGGGTCTTGTGTGTTCATCCACGGCGATTCATATCATCTTCTCTCTAGCAACTTATTGACTTAACGTTAGAGCTCACAAGCCTACTTGGGATTTATCCGATAAGTTGGCTTATTCGGCAACGCGGTGCCAAGTACTAAGTCAATACAGTGCTCTATATCTCGAGTTAGGGGCAACCCTCTAGGTAACCGTTCTAGGAACAGGTTGATATACTCGTCTAGCAAATCCTTGATTTCCCAGGTAATTGACCCTGCTCCTTCATCTCTAACAAGCACTTGACCAACATAAAGGTTGGCTTGTCAGCGTTGATGACCTCTTAGAGCTTAGCTCTACTCATCATTAGAGCCTTCTTCGATCCGCAAGTAAGTTTTTTCTGCAATTTACTAACTTCTTTTGGCAGCATCAAGTTCAAGGTGATCTTCTGGTGATCTTTCTCGAACATGTACATGTTCTTGTAGCTGTCATGGATAACCTTCCTATCAAACAACCACAGTCTTCCTAACAACACATAGGAGACGTACATGGGCAGTATGTTGCAGAAATTTTGGTTCGAGTAATTCCCTATAGTGATCGGTAGTATTATTTATCAAGTAACATGTAATGCTCTAAGACAACTTATACGGCTTCGGATGTGTAAGAGTCGACAACTTCAGTTTTGAAACAAGATCGACTAATGTGACATTGGTGCAGCTTCCACTATTCACGATGAGAGTGTATACCTAACCATTCACCTTACAGGTGCTATGAAACAAATTCTCTCTTTATTCCTCCTCTCATGAGGGCTTTATGTTCATAGTGTGTTGGACAACCATTAGTAACTTATCCAAGTCCTTAGCAAACACGTCCTTCTTAATCAGCTTTTTCTTAGCATTTTTTTTTTCTTGGTAAGGGCCTCTTCCTCCTCAGGTTCTTCATCTATATTGTCTACTTCTACCTTTGGGATGTCTCCTTTGATGACCATTGTCTTATAGTTCGAGCACTAAGCAGTTATATGTCTAAACCTTTGACACTTGAAGCACTTAATTTGGCCCATCTTTTTGCTAGACCCTTAGCCCTTCTCATAAGTTTGGGTCGGTACTTCACCATCGGGTTGGCCATTCTATTTGGTTCTGACATCAATCTTTTGGCTCAGCTCAGTACTCGATTGAGCTTAGTGGCTTGCCTGTCCAAGTCGGCTAATCAGCATCCTGGTCATTAGTTGGCTCCTCCTTTGCCTTTCTACTAGTTAAGCAATCCTAACAGGTTCATCCATTGTATCAAATCATTGGAGCTCCACAATATCTCGAATGTCTCCTCTCAACCCAATAATGAATCTTAAGACCGTTCAAGCTGGTGGTTCCTTTACTTCATAATGGATCATAAGCATTTGAAATTCTTGAACATAGTTGTCAATAGTCTAGCCTCCTTATCTTAGCTCCTAAAGCCAAGTGAAAGAATCTTGAAGATAAGTTTTCGGCATGAATTTATTTCTGAGTATTCTCTTCATTGTGGGCTAAGCATTAATCTTTCGGTAGCCCTCTCGTCTTTTCATGGCTTAGAAATTTTTCCAGCACATGGCGGCATATCTAGAGAACTCAATAGTAATAGTTCTCACTTTCTTGTAATCGTCATAGTGATAATAATGAAAAATACACTTTACTTTCTCTTCCCACTCTAAATATTCATTAGTATTCTCAAATCCATTGAAGCTCGAAATCTAAAGCTTTACATGGTTAGATGCTCTGGGGACTTGTATGTGCTCTTCTTCGAACTACTCTTCCTCGTCTTCTTCATCAAGCTATCTCAAGTCTATCCTTCACCTTACTTGTCTGCTTAATCCTCCACCTCAAATTGGTCGAGTTGAGTTCTGATCTCTAACAGGTTGAGTAGCTTATGAAGTATTTTGCGCAGCCTCAATAGGTTGGCAAGCTAGCGCATGAACAACTTAGGTTAGATCTATTAAGAGTTTAGCCACCTTATTAAGTCTCTCATCAGTACATCTAAGGGTTCCTTGAGATTGTCGTCCATGGTGGATAACTCTACTATTGTCATCTCCCATACCAACATTTACACTCGGGTCTATCATTTTCTCCACAGGTTTAAAATTCAAACAAAAATTTCAGAAAATTAACAGTTAACAAATACAGTAGCTAAGATGAACACAATAACTGGCTTTATTGAATACACGCAAAACAGAATATAAACAGAACTTCAGAAAAACTAACAACTCAAACAAAACCTCTGCTCTAATACCAAGATGATGCGAATCGTGACCAAGAATAAACAAGATCGGTCACTGAATGGGTCCAAGCTTACAGAAAGCTCAAAATGGAAGTGGTGGGGAACGTGTGGAACGATAATTATGAATGAAGAAGTAAGCAAAACCTATGAACAGCACCAGAGGATATGACGCACTAATGGAACTTCCAAGGACTTACGGTACAATTCAATATGACGCATGAATCGGTCTAGTGAGATTACTCACTACCTAGCCTTATTCAAGGGTTAGGAGAAAAGTGATGCTGAGAGCAAACAAAGTGTTAACGTAAGGAAGAAAACACAAAAGTATAGCAATGGTAATCTTCATTCTACTTCTAGCTATAAGTACAAGAATATTTATATCCATAACTTAAAGTAACTTGCTAAAATAGGGAAAAGATAAAAAGGGCATTTCTTAAGGAAGTAATGTACAAGATACAACAGGGTAAAAATGAATATATAAGGAAAACAATCATTGGTGCAACAGATTCTATACATGATACTGTATATGTGGCGATGCCACATTGGTGAGGTTATTAGAAGATGTGGACAAAAAGTACAAACAACTTGCTTATCCGTTTGAGCAAAGGTAGCTTAATCAACCCAGAGTCTCTCTATCTCGACTTCTCAATAAGGTAGATACCGAGTCATTGGACAACTTGGACGCAAGTGAGTATTCCTTAATTTGGCATATTATAGAGAGATGGGCAATCATTCAGCTTCACATGAAGAGTGACTTGACAAGGAAGTACTTAACCTTGATAGGGGTTGGCTAGAATAGGAGAATTTGTCTTTCTAGTCCTTGAGCGTAGCTGCGAGTCAGTGGTCTAGTAACTTGATTCCCATCAGTTTAAGTAGTAACATATACAATTCCTTATGACCATGTTCATATAAAAATGCATTATTGATATCAACTTAGTGAATAGGCAAATCCTTAGTAGTAGCAATAGCTAGTAAAATGTGAACAAATCCTAATTTTGTAACTAGAGATAATGTATCATGATAGTCAATCTTTTTAACTTGCTTGTATCCTTTACCAACCAACCTAGCTATATTCAATGCTACTATTAGGCTCAAACTTAATTTATACACCCATTTAAAACTTATTGTTTCTTTTGTTCAGGAAATGTAGTAAGTTCCCATATATTATTGAATTCTAATACATCTAACTTATTTTGCAAAGCATCAATATATAATTATGCTTACAAGGTTTTGAATAAGAGGTTGATTCTTTATTAATTATTATGTAAGCAAAAGAAGCTACGTAATCTTCCAACAAATGATGAAAATGGTTGGAACCAAATAAAGGATAAGTAATGGAAGTAATATAACCAATATGTGCAATATTAGTGGTAATAACATGAATATAATCATGCAACCAAGTAAGTGGCCTATGCTCCCCAAGAGAACGATGAATAGAAGGAATAGAAGAACAATAATCAACTGAGGATTGATAAGAGGAGTTAACTAGATCATGACTAACATCATAAAAAACCATAGAAGAAGTTTGATCAGATGTGTCATCAAGAATGATATGTTGTTTTAGAAATAGAATAGAAGATGCACTAACTAGAAGATGAGAAGAATGTTGTTTAAAGTGAGAAGTGAAAGATTTGAAAGGAAAGACTTGTTCAAAGAACACAACATCATGACTACAAGAAACTTGTTTGGTACTAAGATTATAAACCTTGCACCCCATTTTATCAATTTAAATAGCCAAGAAAAATACATTTGGTGCCTCAAGTTTATTTTTAGAGCTAGTGAGATTGGCTCTATAATAAAGGTATCCCATAATTCTCAAATATGTGTACTTAGCTTGTTTGTCAAAAAGGGTTGCATATGGAGTTTTCCAATGTAAAAAAGAAATTGGCATTTTATTAATAAGATATGTTGCGGTTAACACACGCTCTCCTCAAAATTCTTTGTGCAAATTGGCTTGAAGTCTAAGAGCATAAGAAGTCTTTAATTAATGTTGATGTTTTCTTTCAACTCTTCTATTTTGTTGCAGAGTGTAAGTATAGTATGATGATATACAATTCCAAGGCTATTATACGAGTAGTATATATTTTTGGACACAAACTTAATATCATTATTAGTCCAAACAATCTTAGATGTAGTAGAGAAGTTATAAGAGACATATTTGAAGAGATTTTATAAAATACATGGAATTTGGAACTTATGATGTAGCAAATAAGTTCAAATGCATCTCCAAAAATCATCAACAATAATAAAAAAATATCTTACTTAAGAAATACTAGGAACATGATAAGGAACCCATAAATTAATATGCAAGAGATGAAAAGGAAATGATGAATGGTGTTGACTTTTGTCAAATGGCATTTAATGAAATTTGGTTTGTTGACAAACATCACAAATGAAATCAATAAAGTAAATGTGTTTACAACAATTTAGGCATTTTAGCTTAGAAAATGGAAGAATGTCATAGTCTCAAACAAATCAAATGGGCTAATTCAACTTTATTACGTAAATAGTTATCACACAGCAAATAATTGGATAGTTCTTCGAAGGAACAATGAACCTATTTTGGTTCGAGTTGTATGAAATGTAGTCCATGCTATAAATTTGTTATTGTCATACACCTATTGTTCTAGTCTTGTAATTTGCATGAAGAAGAGTTAAAAAAAAAAAAAAGCTTGAATTTTCTAGTCATGAAAAAGTCCGCTAGAGGAAAGCAAGTTGTGTGTAAAGTCTAGAACATGGAAAACATAATGAAATATGAGGAATTAATTAATCCCTATTAAGCTTTTTTTATGAATGAGCTTAGGACTTTCATTTGGTAGCTTTACTTGGATTGGTTTATCATGTATATGTTGGTTATATCGAAAGGAATCAAAGGGAGTCACATGGCTTATAACTCCATTATCAACTATCCAATAAGCATTCCTATTATTCATCGTAGTAAAACAAGAATGGGATTAAAAATTACGTGAAAAATAAGCCACGGACACTTGTTCCTCTTGCAATTACTTTGTCTTCAACATTTTCATGAGTTCATTATGTGGTATTTGCATCTTTTCTTGATCATGTTGCAAAACATTAGTACCTGGATGAAAAACACTAAATACTATATCTCTAACATTAGAAATAGAGTGATGAAGAGGAAAATTAATAATTCGTAAGTTATCTACTCTATTTGCAACACTACAATGAGTTGCTCCCCCTAATTCAAAATTTCGCCCAACTCTTTTCATTTCATACCAATCAAAATATGTTATGATTTGGGAACTATTCTCTATAAGATGTCTATTACTCTTATAATATTTACAATAGAGTTTTGCTCCACTTGAATTTTATTTCTCTTCTTATTGTTAAACCCCCTCAATTGACTCATTCTTTTTAACATAAAAAGCTAACACTTCTAGTTTCCCTGTTAAAGAAGATGTGACTTGCTACTTCTTTTTTATCTTTTGAACCAGGAAGAAAGCCTTGTTAACACTAGGAAGTAGATCCATTGAAAGTATATGGTTCCTTACACTGTCATATGCTTCATTTAATCCCATTAGAAATTGTATAAGCTTGTTTCGCAAATCAAATAAGCCATTTTCTCTTTAAATCTGCAAGTAAAGTAATCAAAATGACAATAAGAATAGACTATGAAACCATTCAAGGCTTGAAGTTCAACTTAACATCTCTTCATTTTATTGAATTACAATCTTACGAACATATTACCTTGCTTCATTTTACTTATCTCATATTGAATTTGAAAAACTAATAGTTTATTGCTTTGGCCATATTGTTTAGTAATCTCTAAATAGAAATCTTTGGTTGATTGTGTATTAAAAAATTTTAAGGAAAACTTATTATTCATGGAATCCAGAATCTACCAACACCTAACCATATAGCCACACCCAATCCATTTAGGAAGATAAGGTGAATTTTCATTTGACCTAGCAACATTGCCATTAATGAACCCTAGTTTCATTTTGGCTTTCATTCCCTTTTGATAGAACGTTGCAACTTATGTAATTTGTTCCATTAAAAACAATATTTCCAATGACCATCCCAAGACTATTAGAATTTGAAACATATAGAGGATCCATGTTCAACTCATTTTCGATCACAAGTTGTGTTTGATTCAATGTATTAGCTATCTAATCTACTAATTGATTCATATTTCAGACAAAAGGAGAAAGATCAGTACCTTGCTTTGATATCATGAGAAAACTTGCTTAGTCGATTCGTGTACAGAGATGAATCCATGTTTGAAGTTGATGATATTGACAAAATAAAAATGAAGAAGATCAAAGAAGGCAGAGAGCTTCGTAACTTTGAGATGTCGAACTTAATGCATTACCGTTACATTAGAGAGGGAATAATTCTTTGGTATTTATATAGTTCATCAAAACTAATTGACACGTATAACGCGTATGAATATGCAAACATGCTAATAAGCTAAAGTCTTCACAGGGACAATAACTTGATTTTCATGCGTTCAAGTTTCTATTACACAATATCATTGTGTGATTAGACGGTTGAACCTAATCCTTACATTTTATGTATTTAATATTCTTGAATTTAATACTAGAATCTGAATCTTTGGATTCTTGTAATTTAAAAAAAAATAAAAAGATTGGTATTTGAACCCTAACTATGGGTATAAATCATACAAACTTTTTTTTTTTTTGTAAACTACTGGAATTGTCAAATTCGTTTCCATAACAATTAAATCTAATTCAAGCTTTAGCTATTTGAATAGTTTATTAAGTTGAGCTCGAGTTTTAAGACATTTAGCTCTACTAGCTTATGAGGCTAATCAAACTTGAGTCGAGGGTAGATTAAATTGGTTTGGATTAGTTTAGATAATCGAAAAGAAACAAGCTTAATTTTCAAAGTTTGATTTCAAGCATACGAGGTTTTTGAGTCAAGTTTAGATTTTAAATTTTCAAATCAAGCTTGAGTTTAGTATAGCACTATTTTATCTTAACTCAATTTATTTACAACTCTAACCATGATTTATTCAAAGGAAACGGCTACTGAGCCATTATCTTGTTTTCGTACAAATGGATTATAGTATCTAATTCTTTAGCGTCAACAAATAGCAAGTGAGTTTTCTAGGGAAAGAAAAAGCACATTAAATGTGCATTTTTAATATAAAAAATAACATGGCTCTCCATATATGCATAAACGCATCTTTGAAAGCATTTTGTTGTGTTAATAAATTATTTTTGAAAGAACTCTCCCAACACCAGAATTTGAATTACTGGTTTAGGATCTTGGCTCTGGAGAACCTAACACCACTGAAACTTAATATGAGCTTTGTCTTAATAATTATAACTACAAGTTTGTCTTGAAAAAAAAAAAAGAAAGAAAGAAAGTGAATTACCACTAATTATCTAACAGCAATTACATAAATCACTTTATTTATTCTATTCATATTTTTTGATAACTAATTACTCCCATCAGCATCAGCTATTCGACTGCCAAGGCCTTCCGATTTAATTAATATAAACACTATTCTTCCTCAGGAATGAAATAAGTTTAAAACTCCTCTCCAGTTTCCCAGTAGTATGTAGTTGGCCGAAAGGAAAATAATTATAAGATTGCCACCCAGCTGTCCATTAATACCTCTGATCGAAAGCTATTAGTTGGTGTAACTACTAGGGCTACAAATAAACCCAACCAAGTTGGAACCCACTAAGCAATCTAAAGCTCAAAACTAGCCTAAATGGTCGAGCTCGAATAAGAGCTTAGAATTAATTCATTTCAACATCTTTTTTTTAAATAAAATAAATTCAAAATTTTATGATTTGTAGTTATATTAAAGATTTTTAATGTTTCTAGTATGGAGCTACATTTCATGTAGAATGCACCACTGTAAAGATTGGACTGTTCAAGGCAACTCCAATAGACATTTTGACAAATTGAAATAGGATAACCCAACCCAATATCGGACAAATAAAATTTTCACACATCATGGAAAATCGTTTTTCAACTCGATCTCGTTATAATTAAGGCCTTAATTTATCAAATATCGTCGAAATAATTTCTAAGAAATTGCAATTACTGGAACCTCGTATGCTGATTACATCATATGGATTGCTAAGAAACTGCGAGCTGAAATGACAACAGAGGAAAGACCAGATATACGCATAAACCTCAAATTGTAACATTAATGATTGGAACTGTTATTTTCAGATACAATCTGCAATTGTCAATAATTCAATCCACAAACTCTCAACAAATTACTAATCTCGTGATCAACATATATAGAAACCTTTGATCCGAGTATTTCCGGCGAGGAACCGGAGTGATAAAATGTAATTCTATAAAAATAAGAAGAAGAAAAAAGAAGAAGGAAAACACCTCTGGATGGATTTCATCATAACATCTCCATCAAGGGTACCATATACGAACTTAAAATGAGAATAAACATGAAAAAACTGGAATCCGACCGAGCGATAAAGAATGGGGAGAACCTTATAATAGCCATGGGAGAGTAATAGGCCAAAAGAATCCAATCACTTTCCACCTGATTACAACCGGTTCGCAGCAACCCCAACACAGCTTTTAGGATCCAGATCGCTGTGAAGCATGAGTGATTAATTCCTGGAATGAAGGATGTTAACTAAATCAGTTCACTTCAAATGAAGCATGAATTTCCTCTAACAATGTGAAAGTTGAAAGAGGAGTTGATCTTACCTCCGAGTACCGGACGTGGTCATGATGTAGCTTGGAACTTTTTACAATAGTTTCCCACTTGGTATTTTTGGAAGGAACCTTAGAATCTTGCTTCTTGCTATACGATGATTTATTGAAAAAGGATGAAGTCCTGGAGATTGAAGGAAGCGCACGATTGAGCCAAGATTCAGATGGAGATTTCAGTAGTGGTGGTGGAAGAGGAGGCTCCACGGGTATAATCTTCATGTTCTCATCTGCTTCTATGGTCTGATCACATTTCTCAGAATCTCCATCAGGCTTCCTCCTTCCCTTATATACTAAGGACTTGAATTCTTCATCGAATCGTTGGTCCTGTCTGATGAAGTTTTGTTTATCAACAGATGCAAAGGACTTCAGGTCAGTTGAGGACTTTGCATTCGAAACGTCTAGGCATTTTACATCCTGAAAAGAAGATACTCTGGCAGGAATTTTTTCACTTCCCCTGCCTTTAAAGGCCTCCTCACCGACCGCGTCCATCCACACCTCTTGATCTGGACACCTTATGCTTGAACATGATTTCCGTGCGGTATTTACAGTGTCCACATACAATGTTTTCTCCACCACAGGGCTTGATGAGCCTGAAAATTTCTTTGCTTTTTGCACCAGCGGCGATGCTCTTTCGAATTTACTCCCACCTACAGCAAGTAGATTTTTGCTAATTCTGACAGTATCAAGCTTAGGCAGTCCAAGATGACCTATTTCTCCAGAATGTGATATCGGTCCTACACTTCTCGGGTAAGATAAGCCATCGTTCCCTGTACGCCTGAATGGGGATAATCTACCTTTGGTTTGCAGCTCACCAGATAAATTTTTGCTGGTTCTCACAGCATCAAGATTAGGGAGGCCAAGATGACCTACTTCTCCAGAACGCGATACAGGTCCAACACTTCTTGGATAAGATAACCCATCATTCCCCGTACGCCTGAATGGGGACAAAGTACCTTTGTTTTGTAACTCACCCGAATAATTAAACCGATTGGACCGAGCAAGTGGTGAAGTGGACCTACTAAGTGGCTTATTCTCCATTCCCCGCAACTTGGGACTTGCAGCTTCGAAACCACTCTGCACATTAGTAAAAATTCCACAAAACCGTAAGTATTGCAGGTATTGTTTAAAACAACACAAGTATAGCGGGAAAACAATAGTACATACAAGTACCCTTTCTTTTGGCTGACTCTGCGATCTCTTATTAGTGTCCCTGCCAGGGGTTCTAGCTCGAGGAACACAAGGACTAGAACTTCGCATCTTACTTTTCATGTCATGGACAGAATTGAGAAGATCCAAGGGGCTTTTTAAGCATAATCGAGGAAGTAGTCCACAACCCTTTGTTGATAAACTTCTGAAATGATCATCATCATTGTCATCGTCGTCATCTTCATCTTCACTTTCCTCGTCAAATTTATCTTGCTGTGTGTAGTGCTGTATGATTTCAGGGCTATATTGCTTGAGTGCAGGTTTACCATCTTTAATTAGGACCTTGTCATTGGCTTTCTTCGGTTGCTCAACTACCACCAATTGCTTCTTCGGTGTATACTGAGGTGGCTCCACGGCCATTGCTCTAGCTGCCGGTAAGAAGCGTTTCATCATGAAATCTCGAGTCTGTGGATCCACTGAGAAGGTTCCAGACGGTTTTACAGTTGGACCTTCCGATCCACTAATGCCGCTAACACTGTAATTAAAAGAGAATGATAATGATTCTGTGGGGGACAGTGCTTCGACTGCATCCGAGTACACATCACCATTGTCCTCATCTTGGTCACCTTGCAAACAAGTTCCTCCTTCCTCATTGTCTTCGCCTCTGAAATTTTTCAACCCGATTGAAAGTTGAGTCAAACAAGCTGGGTCGATTCTAGCCTTATCATCAGATTCCCTTTTTAAGCCTTTCTTTGTAATGTCCAAAACCATACCTAGTGCCATCCTTGGGGTAGAGGAATTTTCTTCAGTAGTATCAACCTCGGATTCACTGCCGTCTTTGGCTCTTCCAGGGATTTGTTCCCACATAAAAGGGACTGCAACAGGCTCGGTCACTTGCTCTAACTTATAATCCACACTGCTAGGAGGAACAGTTTGCCGTTTATTTGGCAACAAATCCACACTTCTCCTCTTCTTATCGGAATTTGAAGATGCTGTTGCTAAGTTTCGCCTCACGGACATAAGTGGAGTGTTCAAATTCAATTTCCTTCCTTCCATTTCCCTTTGTTATTGATTTGCCTAAACCGAGTTCCCCTGCAAATTACAATTTATACTATTGATTCCTGCACCACATCGCTCGCTTCCTTATCGTGACTCTCACGCACTTCTGGGCAATCAACAGGGGGAAAGAATGACAATCAGCAGCCAATTAAAACACAAAAATTGTCCATCTGAACTGAATTTGCCAGACAAAATAGGATTAAGAGGCAAATGCTTCAAACATGAGAACAAAAGTAAAATTGAAGACAGATTAAAGAAAATGCTCAAGTAACTAATCAAATAAATAAAGCCATTAAGATGAATTAACCTAAAACGATTCATTATCTATCCGATCCATACTGCTAAAATCCTCATTGCATAAATTAAGCCGAAGTGCAGGATTCAAGCTCCCTTTAGTTTGAAACTAATCCAATTTTAACTGTCCATTCCAAAATCTATAACAACTAAACCAATATACCTAAGATCTTAACTTGCTTATAATTATATAATTCAGTTAACACACGGATTTTCAACTACAAAATTTATTCTTTTTCCAAAAAAAAGAGGAAAGATGATCAAAGCATATGTTTTCCTAATGCACCAATACATCTTATAGGTAGAGCATGCACTTACTAGGTAATGGCTGTTCTCTTCTGTAGTCTGTACAAGTGAAATCACATAAAAAATCTGGGGAAATCAACTGAGAACTTGATATCTGCATGAAAAATGTCCAAATTAAACACACCCCAGAACCCAAAAGATGTTAATTCTAAAGGTTAACATGTTAAAAGAAGCAATGGAACATAAGAGAAAGTAGAAGATGGCTTACCAAGTTCTCATAAAGAAGACAGTGTACACAGTGTTGTGGTGGTCGGGTTAACTACTTTACTTTGGAGGGGTGTTCCTGGAATGATGGCGTGAATTGTGGGGAATAGAGTGAGACCAAAGAAAAGAAAAAGGGCAAAAGCTAATGAGAACGGAAGAGAGAGAAAGTATGTAATGTTGTTGTGCTCCGAGATTTTCAGACTTTTCATAAGTATGTGGGAGTGTGTTGTCCTGTGGCCTGATTTGATGACGAATGTGTCGCTGTTGGATTTCGATACGACTTTTAGCGACGACCGCCGAAGACAGTAACAACATGTGCGTGACCCATGAAGATAAGTCGATCACATGCACATGGATAGGATATTCTTATTGCGTTTTGATTGAATCTAAGAAAATGACAATTCCTAATACACCATCTAATTTATTGGTGGAATCCAAATAAATACGTTACTATAATTATTAAAAGCATACAAATAACTTTTAAATTGTTACTAAAATCCTAAAAATAATGAGGTTTCAATAAATATGTCGAAACTTATGGACTATATGTATATTTTCAAAAATTTTAAAAAGATAAAACATATTTTAAAAACTATGTACTTTCAATTAATAATTTAGAAGATACAATTGCAATTTGGCCTTAAAATAATGCCTTCTTATATTTTGATGTGCAAATTTTTCTCTTAAAGTAATGCATGAAGGGTTCAAGTTCATGACATAACTTAAAGGTCAAGTTAAACCGAATCGTATATAGAATATTTTGGTTTAAACCATTTGTAAAATCAAGTCACTTTTAACAATACTAGATTTTGAACCAAGCCACCTTTGATTTAGCTTAGTTTAGTTTAAATTGCTTTCAAAATCATATTTTACTATAAAGTATGTACAGTATAAATTGATCATTATATTTGTGAATCAATGTGAAAACACATATAAAAAAATAATAATAATTAATATTATAATTCCCCTCAAGCCACTTCTTTCAATTTACTCAAGAATGAAATACAAAATCACTTTGTTTGTTGAGACATGAAGGACAACAGATGAGAGTATAGCATTTCGGGTTTTTTAATGCAAAGGGGTAGTGAAGGTGTGAACTAAAATTGAGAGACGAGTAATCAATTGTACATTTACAAAACATTATGATAGGTCAGACTGGGAATTAGGAAGACAATAGGAGAAGGGAAACAAACTATGTGAGTATGTGGAATTGAAATTGAAATTAGAGACGAGAGTGAACTTATTGAAGGCATTAACTAGGCTACACATATGAGAGTGAAAGTACAGGTGCAGAGGACTAGGGATAATATCTTAGATTAGGGTTGGGTTTCCTTGGTCTCTTTCACTATATAGTGTTGCTTCTTTTTGTTTTTAAAGTAAGAAGCGATTTGATTCTAGTTAAATGATTTTTATGCTTGCCAAATAATAATTCCTATCGAATGAAAAGAGAGTTCATAATTATCAATTTGTTTGATTGTATTTAAAATGGCATATTAGTAATAGTACATAAATATATCTAAAAGTATAAATATGCCTTGACCTTAGTCCATGCTTTAGTTGTTGGGATAGGTTTTATGAATTGATATGAAACAATACTAAAATACATTATCAACATATTTAATTAACATTACAATGATGGAATAGAATAGTAATCTATCCCCTATAGACGCATTTATGTATTTTGTTGGTACAATAGCTATTCCCAAAGGAAAAAAAAAAAAAATACTATTCCTTTATAGGACCAAAGGAATTGCTCTTCATTAACTTTTTCCAATATATTTTTATAACTACTAATGAGATCTCAAATGAATTATAAAAAATAATTATTACTTTTTTATTCTGTCCTTAAAAAATTACAACTTTATTTTTACTGTAGTTTTTCAATAAACAAAACATAATATAATAAATTTATAAAAAAGAAATAATTATTTTATTTCGTCCCTATAAAATTTATACATAATTTGAAAAAGATATTCTTGAAGATGGATGTGTATATTTTGCCTCTTTCTTGAAACCTTTATTTGGGCAACCTTGAAACCTTCGAATCTTCCAAACCGATGTATAAATTGTGAAATCGTGTTCAAAGCAAAATCCAACGAATCTTTACGCAATGGAGATATGAAAAAGATATTAAAAATATTTTAACATCTTTAATAGTCTAAAAGTCAGCTAAAGTGGCTTATGGTATGTTAATGATCTTGACGATCATGGCACGACATGTGCCCTGTCAACGTCGATCAGTAATTATGAAGGGTTACACTTCAAAGTTCAAACTAAAAGTCGAATCATATTAATAGTATATGGAAAATGTGTTATTGGCCTAATACAATACATACGCACTTTTTTTTACTATCTTATATATATTTTTCATGGATCGATTTCACCCATTATTTTATTTTTAATTTATATTTCTTGTTTTAAATTATTAAACTAATTCTAAATTTAATTGTTCAAGTTGTTCAAGTTTTAAAAAATATAATGAATATTGAAATAGAGAGTTGAATCGATTCGATCAAAATTAAAAATGAGATTATAAAAAATTCTCATATAAAAAATATTTTATCTTAATTTTTCTTTTCTTTCTTTTTTTTTTGTTTGCAAAAACTTCTTTTGTCTTCAATATTGGGTTAATGACACACATTCATTTTACATAACCATTGTTTAGGTTCCAGAATTTACATAACTATGTCTTTTCTTGTTTAGAAGATACTAGTTAGGTATTAAAATAAGTAGAATTAGAAAAAAAAAAAAAAAGGCCCTAAAGCTCTATACCACTTTTATTTCTTTTTAACTCTAACGGTTTTGGGGCCTTTCATTGTATTTTTTTTTTTTTCTATCATATAAGAAATTTACATTAACATTTTTCTAATGAAATGATTTAATTTAAACTGAAGTAACATTAATATTCAAAGTCAATTAAAACTCAACTAAAATTCAAGTGAACTTGATTAGTTATAAATTAATTGAGTCAAACATCATGAAATTTAGTTTAAATTCAACCGAATCGTTATCCAATTGAATTCGAGTAAAATTAAACCGTATTTAAATAGTTTGCAATTAACTTTAACTCATTTGTATTTATACGTAAAGTGTAATATATCAAAACGTAGGCATACGAAATGGGAAAGATTAAGACACATATTTTCAATGTGTAATCACCAGCATTATCGAAAAGCATAATTTTTCAGTCAAAAGATACATATAAATATGATATAATATGATGGGCTTCACTTCTTTATCGTGAATAATGAATTAGTTTCTGTCTACCACATTATATAGGTATATGTCGCCGTCACGTTATATATTTTATTATAATTGAAAATGTCACGGGAATACAGTTGAGAAAACAATGACGGTTGGGAGGGAAAAGCCAACGGTCCACATTTAGTGCCCTTTTAAAGTGGAATGGTTGTACCGACAAGTTTCCCTCCGTTTCCTTTAATTAAGGATGTTATTTATTCATACCTACAGGTTTTATCGGTTCATGTTTGGTCAAATTATATGGTCCCATCTCTCTCTCATCATAATGTCTTCTCTTTCAAAGCAGGTAAACTTTCAATCAAATTTGAGGAAAAAGTGCATGCAAAATTAATAATTAGCCTCACCAATAATGCCTTTCTAATTCACAACTCAAATTCCATGTTTAGTTTGAATTACTAATATACCAAGACTGATATATCACAATCACATCAACTTGATTTCCCAACGAAATTGATTAGGTTCAAATATGTTTTTCTGAAATTATAATGTAATTAAAAGGAAGAAAAAAAAAGTTTAAACTACTAATATAATCAATAAACACACCAACATTCATTATTCAAGTGAAGAATGAAGGAAAAAAGAATTAGGTGTGTGGAACCACACATGATAATAAGCCATGATATATAAATTAATAAAGCTGTTCAAATGAGTTAGAGAAACTAGTTTTTTCCATCAAGTTTAACAACCAGGGGGGTGGGTGGGTGGTTTGTAACTCATTTTTATTAAACTCACGACTTAGAGTGGATCGGTTCTTCACGAGTTAGGCATATAAATATAGGAATAGTAAAGGTAGATCAAAAGAAATCGAAATTGTAACCTAATTATTTGGTGATATATAGGAAGTTCTAATACCACTATCGTCCGATGAAATTGGCATTGAAAATTGTAATATTATCATTGACCCATCGGTATATCGTGATACTTTGTTCTGCTAAAGATTGTTTTTTTTTTTTTCATAAAAATATGTTTTGTTAGAATAAAATTAATTACTACTATTGTCCGATGAAATCGGCGATAAAAATTGTACTATTATCGTTGACCAATCATCATCCGTATGTGTAAGTTTTGTTTGAAATATTTTTAGAGTCCAAATGGTACGATCCTAACTCTAACAAGCAAATTTTCTCTTTTTCTTTTCTTTTCTTTTTTTTTTTTTTTAAAACAAGATTACACTTTCCCACACATTAGATTGATGGGCCTTGAAACATTACACTATGAAAGAGAAGGGATTTGGTGGATAGTACACGTTCCATTGAATTATTCGTGGTGGTCTATAATTATTAATTGGATTCACATATATGAGTTGATAGTTGTTAGTTAATTAAAATCCTACTATTCATATTGCTAAATATCTAAATACAATTGATGGTTATACTTCATGTATATTTACACATAACGTGTGGAAAGAGAAAAAGAATTAAGAGGGAAAATAAACAAAATTTCTATAATAGTATTTTAATAAAATGATAGTTTAAAACTTTAAGGTATTTTTGGTACTTTAAAAGTTTAAAATATCTATAATTAACTTTCCTTCTGGCTCTTTTCTCCTCCTTCTTTTCTTATCCACACAAAAATTTTCCACCATCTTCTTTCCTTTCACTTTTTTCCTTCCTAATTCTTTCCTTTTTACCAAACTTAATGCAAACAATTATGTTTCGTTTTGTAGCGTCTTTAATAATAAGGACTTTAGCAAAAGACCTAAAAATAAAAATTATGTTACACTACACCTACCCCCAAAGAAATGGAAAGTAAATATATGTTAAGAAATCTCAAGAACTATGGTATAGCATATTATAAGGATAATATCAAAATCACTACTTAAATTTCATGTAATTTTTCATTTTGTATCTAAAATTTAAAATTGTTAAACATTATATGCTTAATCAAACTTTTACTTATCAAATATTACACCTGAAATTTGAAGTTATTAGTATTGTACCCAATTAAATTTTTCTTTGTCAAATTTACTATCTCCATCATCTCTAAAATGAGATGTAACAAATTTTTATTGGTTAAGGAGTACTAGTGTAGATAAGATAGCAAATAAGAAAAAACCTGATTTGATATTGTATTTAACAACTCTAAACTTCAATTATAAAATTAAAAAAACATTTAAAGTTCAAATAGTAATTTTTACATTTTTACTCAATAGTATAGTAGACTAAAATAACATACATGTCCATGCTATGGGTTTTACTCTAAGTCACAAGATAAATTTCAAATGAGATAGTTGAATATGACTTATGTGACTTTCGTGCGCCTCTTTTTCCTCTTCAAAATTCATGCCATTTACAATATAATTATCTACTTATCTTGATTTTTTGCAATTCTCCCTTGTAATTTTTCTTCATATTACTTGTCCCTAATGTAATAACACAATTATCTTTTAGATTCAAACTAGGGTGTGCATGCTAGCAATGCAGCCACCTAAAATAAAATATATGAAACTATTACTTACTAAATATAAAATAATCATATAAAATAAGAATATATAAAATAATTTTATAACTTGATTATTAATAATATAATTGTAAATGTGTAATAAAAGTTCCTTTTATTTTGTAGATTCATGCAAGTTAAATATGGAAAGGTTACTCGTATTGTTTTGTCTCAAGATTCCAATGGACTCTATCCCTGTCGTTTGTACTTTTATGTTTACTTGTGGAGCCTCCAGCACAGCTTCCATTACTACTTCCGGTTAGCTTTCACATCATCTACTTGGACCGCCTCATCTTGTTCTTAGGGCCTGCGAACTGAGTGTTCTAATACCATAAGTATTAACATCAACCCCCACCCCACAACATTCGTGTTGTTGCTTCTGATAATGGCTATTATGCTTTCGTTAGTCCATGTTTTAATGAGGCTCGTTCGGAGGTTCTTTCCAACGGGGAAAACAACTACCTGACCGTATTAGAATGTCTTATGATACTGCCGACATGAATCATTCAACAATTGATTCTTGGAAGAAGTCTACGCCCAGTATTTACCTAAATTGGTAAGATTCCAGTGTACAAAACCTTATAGTACAAGTTAAAAGAAAAAGGATAAATTGATAATAAGCTTCTTACAATAACTTCATATGCACTCGAGTCTTATTGAAATTGCACGCTTCAACCCTACATTCAACCCTACAGCATAGCCATTTTGACCTTGACAAAAATAACATATCATATATATATATATGAATGCTCTCTTTTTTCCTAATTTTATGTAATTTTTATAATTTTAGTAAATATTTTTTATCATTATTCTCTAGGGTACAAAGTATATTTCTGAAGATTTAAAAATCTATTGAGACCATTATAATTTAATATGGTATAAATATTGGTTTCTAAAAAGAATAGACTAAATTCAAATCCCTCGTTCGTTAATTTATTATATGTAAAATAATTAAAAATAAAATAAAACTCTAAATATTCAAACTTCAAAATCATAGAACTAAACATATTTAAAACATAATTACAATCTAATCCTAATAAATTACATCAAAAAATAATCCCCTTCAACTTCAACCACTCTAAGCACAGATGAGCGGACGTGGCGATTGTCGCATAGTAGACGTGCTAAATGCCACAAAATCATTTAATAGTACTACAACGTACTTCAGGAGGGCAATCCGGCTATTTCTTTATCCAAAAATCTGGGAGGACCCAATCATGGTTCTTTTGTACAAATAATAGCTAGAACCACATTGGTCGATTGTGAATCCTAATTTATTAAGAATAAATCGGATTTGTGATATAACATCATTATTTATTGGAATTGAAATATTGGCAAGATTTGGGTCATAATTTATGTCCATTAAATAATTTGTTGGAATTCATTTACAACAAGTTGAAGAAGATTTAAAAGAAAAAAAGAAAAAGAAAAAGGAAAAACGTGAAGTCCCTTCTAATTTAGTAGTATGAATTTTGATTTATGTAATCATATGAGCCAAGGTTAATTCTATCTACTGTTGTAATCATAAAAAAATAAATAGAAAGAAATAAGTCTTGTTTTTGTTTGAAACAGAATATATGTTATATCTCTACTGTATGAAACAAACGGTTGTTGACGGATATCCGATACCTCTTCAGAACCAATTAAAAAAGCTTTTTAAATTATTTTGTAATGCATTTGCATTTATATAACACGTTAATCATGTTTAGAAAATCAATAGTTTCTTTTTGTCCTTTAAGAAGTACCCAAGTAGTAGCATTATCTTAACAGAACCAGTGTGAAACTTATCAAAATACATGAGGGTGTCCATCGAACCAGCTGTGTCTTACTGCAAAATGCATTTCGATTGGAGATTCAATTCAACCCCTTCAATCACTTAAAGCACTTCGATTTCACATCACCAACGAATTGGATCATTTTGAATCCAACTAAACAACATTACTTAAAGAAGAAAGTTTCTAACTTGTGTCAGATAGTCTCCCTTACACCACCTATTTAATTGGTCTTATATTCTAGTGTATTTATTATCTCGTCCCAAAAGACATTATCAATCAGCGGCATACTCTCACTTACCTCGGTAGGAATATAGAAGGTATGATTCTACACTCTCAAATCTTCTAAAAATTTTGGTCTACAAAGTGGCTTAACATTGGACAGAATGATAATTCCTAAGAAATAAAATAGAGAAGTAATAATAATTACTTTGTTTGGTTGTACTAAAACTTACAATGGTAATAGATTATAAATAAATCTAAAAATACCAATATACCTTCATCTCACTTAAAGGCTAGATTGTTTGAATAAAAGTCCCATAGGTAGATAAGAAATATATTTAAATTAATTACGGAATAGCCATCTCCTTTGATCATATAAAGAAATTGCCTTCCTTATTTCCTAGTGATATTAATTTTATGAAAGAGGATTGTATAAACCAAATCTAGTAATAGTTTTTTTAGTAGATAAAATAAGTATCATATTCCACCTTATTATAAAGTTAACCAAGCATGTGCCACACTATACACCTAATGTAAACAATGTGTAAGGGTTTGCTAGATCTATTATCAAATAACATGTGAGGGCCATCAAGATCCACCACATAAAACTCTAATCATCTCATACTAGTTCCATAACTCATAACAAACATTAATAGTCTAGTCAATTACCTTTATCCACAATAATGTTTCATGCCACTAGAATGACTTGACACAACTTCTCTTTGAATTCTCCAATTGAATCAACCTCCATTCCACCATATTGACAACTTGCCTATCTACATATAATAGCCCTTGTACCTAAAATAAAAGTTACTTCATTTCGAAATGTTCAACCTAGAAAGGTGACACGAACATCCAGTCTATAGCCACTGCTTCTAGTATCCCGACATAGACTTAAGCACAAGTAATAAGCAATTATTTATTGAAGGACTAAGTATTTATTGAACTCAACTTGTCTAATCTTATAAGCACATGCAATAAACAATGTCATAATTACTCACCTTTATTTTTTCTTGAAGTGTTACTTGATCCTTTATATTTATAATATCTTTAAAAAAGATTTAAATAATTAAATGCTTTATTTTTTTAAGTATTCCTTTTTATTTATAAGTACATGCTAACTTTTTTTTAGTTCTCTAATTCATTCTATATAGTGAATTATCTTAATCAATTAATTGAAGTTATTTGAGGATGAGGGTTTTTAAGTAAGTGCACCCTACCTAGAGGAATAAGTGATCAACCATGGTGCAATTGACCAACTATACCAAGTTAGTCAATTAGAATCGCTACTTGTTGGGTTTTCCGTTAATTTCCATTCGTCTTACTTTTTTTAAGGTTTTAATTTGAAGATTTATTCTATTACCTTAAGATCTTCATATTATCTATTTAATTTAATCAAGATTTAGTAACCTTTCTTGTGGATTCTTATATTTGAAATTATTCATCTATCCTATATTAAAATCTCTGTACTTCCTTTATTGCTTATTCTATTCAGTATTGTTTATAAACTCTCACTATATAATCAATACTTCTAAAATCTTTTACAAGTTATAATTTTTGTTGCAATACCACCTTGAACCCAATGAGTTTTCACATTAAACTTTCTAGATCCAAATCTATTTATGTTTTATGTTTGTATCTTGGATTACTAGGTTTCTTAATATTTTATATTTAGATTTTGTATTCCTAATCGTATCACAATTCAAGGGTTTTAGATATTAAATTTTTGGGTTATGATGACTTTCCTTGAAGTTTATAAGTAAATTTCTAAGGATTGTGATTATAGTTCTTATTTTCATTATAAGTTCTAATTTCTATATTCTATCAACTAATCGGTTGAAGTTTGTATCTTAACTTCTCTCCCATCTTGATAAGAGGTGCTTATCAAAGTAATTTATGAAAGGGGACCTAAGGAAATGGATCCTATAAAGTAGTTTAAGTAAAGTTATAAATTTAATGGTTAAAATTGTCTCGATTTTTGAACTATCAAATGGCATTATTATGATGTCATTTTTTTTCTTATAATATCAACTACGGATCACACGTGTTTGCATCTTAAGCAAACAATTTTAGAAAAACTTTAGGAAAGTAATTTTAAAGGATACAAATTCAAGACCTAAAGCCCTATTTATAGAATGTAAGAAGGCTTTCAATTTGATTTCCTAATTAAATTTTATATTTTTTAGCCTACTTTCTACTTATATAAATATCTATTATTTCTTCTGGATGTTCTACTATTGTCATTTTTAAGTGAACACTAACGTTCCTATTTGTAGTCATTTATTATTTCTTATTCAATTTAATATATTTTATTAAATATTACGGCTATGGGGTTTTGCATTTATTAGATCTTATTGTTATTGAATTTTAAGTGATTCAAATCCTACAAGTTCCAACATAGTCATTTTTTAAATGGATGAAAAGTAGGAATGCTGAAGGAAAAAAAAAAAGAAATAAAAGAAAAAGGACTGCTAATGGATCGGGTTTAGGATAGATTTTATGAAACCTGATGTTAACCCCTTATAGAAACCTATAGGATTTTTATCTTATACCTAAAATCCATCCTATAGAGTATTTTTTAACTCACTAACTAACCAAAACATACCCCATAACAATAAACATGAGATTATACAATCACCTAACACTATTACCAAATGTATATACAAAGTAGAAAGAAAAGAAATTTAAAAAAAATATTTGCTAAATAACTCGAAACCTTCTCTTTATCTTCTTCCTCTTCACTTATTTTAAAAGCATAATTATAAAAGCACTCTCTAACCAATAAGGTTTGGGTAGAATTTCAAATTCTTAATATATAATTTTATTTTTTTATAATTTTAAAAAGTATAAATTTTTTGTTTTATAGGATTAAGATTTTTCGTCAAGTTTTATATTAGTCTCACAACCTAATCTAAAACCCTATAGATTTTAAAATCCACCCCAAAATTCTATAGGAATTACCTACACGGTAATTTGTTAGGCCATTGTGATTACAACCCCACTGTCTCTAAGTTTTTCCCTGCAAAATAGTATACTATGAGGGGACATCGAAGGTTTGTCCAACATGTTCATTCTGACGCTTAAGTTAGCAGTAGGGTTTTAGAGAGTAGAAAGTGATTTGGAATAATAAGCAAGCTAGGAGTACAGAGTCTAAAGAGCTTTACCGTTAGGTAATGACTTGGCATTTATAATAGAGTAGAGCCGGCAGTTAGAGATCGGTCAGTGAGAGAAATTTTCTCCCTCAAGTATGGGGGAGTGGGGTGGTTGTTATGTCTGATGTGTCTCACTTATTCTGGATGTGGCTATTTTACACTATTTGATTCTTATCTTGTGTATTTTAGCCATTACAAAGCTTACTAGGCTTAGTCAATATAGACTTGGGGGGCTTAAGCCCACAAGGATAAGCCTTGGGCTACGAGACGCATTGGATCTAGTCAGGTCTAAGGGGCTTATGTCCAAAGTGCCTGACCCTACACCCCTCACCCCCCCTTCACACAATCTCATTATCGAGACGAAGGTAAGGAGAAGGGATATATGGGCTACTTAGGTGTGACTAATTTGACTCAAAAGAGTCCGACTTGGTGCTATGGTACCGATGTAGTGGAAGTAAAGGTTCGGCTTGGAAACTGGCCGAGGTGGAGATGTCTGAGGCAGTGGATACTTGGGTTGAAAGTGTTCAAGGTGGGATGGACCGAAGTGGTCAATGGTTGTTTCAAAGCAAAGTGCTGAAGACCCGGGAAAGATTAAGCCTTGGTTAAGATATCGGGGTAGGATACCTTTGCAAATCACTAGGTAGACACTTTAAGACTACGAATTGGTTTGTCCGAACAGTACTAGTCATGGGCCGAGTGGACGCAACCGTGCCATGTCTTTATCATGCTAATTAAGTGGAAGCCGGATGGGCCCTGAAGAAGTTTCTTTTCGAAGGAACTTTTTTGAAATGTGATCTTTGCCTACCTGTATTTCGTGTATTAAATGCGATGTGACAAGTGTTATGTTGTAGCAGACTAGCATACAGCTATATGCGCTTTGCCTTTTAAAGGTGATTGTTCGATCAAAATGCCTTCCACGTGTCTGCTATGCAGCATTCCAAGGGATTCGTGCTTATACAAATCCTTATAACCACCTATATGACTTCTCAAATGATTTGTCTATAAATAACAAGATCACAATGAGAGACCACTTTTCTGCAATCTCTTTGTCTTGCTATTATTAATTCTGCATTTGCAACAAACTTTCTTCAAAAGTTTCTCAAGCTTTTCTTCCTTCTTTGCATATTACAACCATATCAACTAACAAAGGTAAGACTGATTCATCTTCGTCGCTACATGTCTCTGGCTCCAATTCTATAAGGAGTTACCCCCTTTAAACATGGGAAGACGAGATCTCATTGCTAGTACAACTTGACAAACCTACTAAGATGCCTGTAGAGGCGCTGGATAGGGCAAAGATCATCAATGTAATCCCCAGGGATATATATGAGTACGCTCTCTTTCCCCCTTCAAAGGATTTGTTTAATGCTCCTAAGATAGGTAAGGGGCCTAGTGGCCGAGTGAATAAAAGTAAATAATCTGCCCCTAATTGCATTATAAGCAATTTTGTTGTTGAGACGATCCTTAGGTAGCAGATAAGGTTGCTGAGTAGGGAAAAATGAATAGCCCTACTGTTAGGGAGGTGCTTCGTAGTGTTTGAGAAGTGCTTGGAATTTGGGTAGCACCTCCTTTTAAGTTGCTTCGAAAAGGAATTCTTTAACTACCACTGTTGCAATCTGTCATAAGTCCTTCTGAATGGGTGGAGGGTGCTAAAGGCTTTCTAGGCGCTCCATGAGCACCTCGTGGTAAGGGTTACTCCTAAGCTTTTCAGTCACTTCTACATGTGGAAGAGCGTTGGGGGGTGGCCTTACCTTCAGTTGCAGTTGTATTAAGGAAAGAAGCCATTTTGTGGCTTTGGTGGATTCAGTGAAGGGTTAACGGGACAAATACATAGTAGTTGAGTTGCCTAAAGAGGCAAACTTATGGAGGCAGTAAACCAAGATGGTTCAAACTAGGAGTGAGAAGGGGCTTGGTCTTAGTGGCATCGAGGCCATCTAAGAGACTGTGGCCTTCATGACACTGAGATATGGCAAGGAAATTAATGCTGTGGAAACCGTAGAGAGGTATTTCTAGTATCTGATCTCCGAGCTCTTCCCTAGTATGAAGAAAGCTATGATAAAGAAATAGGTTGAAGGTACAGGTTTGTTCTATAAGCCTGCTTATTGTGCTAGTTAAGGTGCTTCATTCAGTGCCTGTAGGATAAGAGGACCCCTTGGCTGTGCCGATCATGGCAGAGCTTTATGAATGGTAGTAATAGTTTCTTTTGGTTTCTACTTCTTCTCCTTCTCTAACTTTGAATTGAATTTCCTACAGGTAAAATTTTGGCCATAAGGATGCTTTGTACCTCTATAGACGAGTTAATGAGCCTCCACCAAGCGAGAGCCAGGGCATAGCAGCCAAAGAGTAAAGCAGTATGGCCAAAGCCAAGGCTTAGGGAAACCAGCAGGGTACGACTGAAATCTGTTCCTTAGGAGGTTCCCATCAGCATTCAAGATGAGTTACTAGATGCTAAGCCTTTGGGTGTGGCTTTACCTACCCCTACCCTCATTGCCTCCACCGAACCTACTATCATGGGTAACGAAGGTACCGATGCGAAGGGATTCGATGTTTAGATGCTTTCCCCTTTGTGGGCGAGGGAAGAAGACGTGGTCGAAGAGGCCACCCTTCCTCAAGTAACCAACTAAAAGAGGAAAGCTCTTGAGATGTCCAAGGAGCTAGGCCTTGGAGCCAAGAAGCAGAAGTCTTTAGGGAGGGCACCTTTAAGCTGGGGCAAATGGAATGAGTGGCTAACAGCTTACCCCTATTAAAGTGCTGACAGCATGGGGGACTAATTTTTTGATGTCCTAAACAATTTTAGGTTGATGGGGATAGGGTCAAACTCATTCCAAGAAGTACCGTACACCTCTTAGGATGAAGAATTCTTAAGGGGAGTCCCCTAGGTGGAAATAAAGAGGGCTAAGGGGAAGCTCCTGAGGCCGAAGTGCAAGGTTCAAACCAACGATTTAATGCTATAGCATCAAACACTTAGCTACCAGGCTTCAATAGGGCCTTATACCTCTAGTGATTAGGATGTCCTTGTGGGGCTCTCCAAAGAAGGTAAGGATGACCTTATGGAGATGGTAGACCACCTAAACACACTAATGTGGCAGGTAAGTCTTTATTACTCCTGTATTAAAGCGCTATACTTAGTCATTACGTTAATGGTGGCCTTTGTTTTTAATTTATAGTATCACAGCTAGGTGCTACTTCAACTGAACAAGCTTGATACCGCCCTAAAAGAGGTAAAGGGCTTTAGGGAAGCATTATGCCAGAATGAGAAGTACCTGCGGGAGGCAGAGACTTTCACTAACTAGTACTTGAAAAAATTCTCCAAGGTTAACAAGCATTTGTGTTGCTCTTATATGCAGGTGGTGGGTCTTCAGGTGAGGCTTAAGGATGTGGAACAGGAAAGAGAAGATGCTGAGAAAGTGGCCAAAAAGGTTGACTACTTGAAGGCTCGACTGAAGGACGAGTAGAGAGTGAAGGCTTGCTTCTCTTAGAGGCTAGATGAGGAAGGCAAAGCTAAGGCCTGACTCAAAAAGGAGAATGTTGAGCTAAAGGCATCGGTGGCTAGGTTGCAAATCTAACTGGGAATGAAAGCATCCGAATGTGAAGCTATTAAAGCCACTTTACTGGAGCTAATTGGTTTGAAGGTCGAGTTGGAGCAGTAAGTCCAAGAGTTATGAGAGAATGTTTCAAAGATGGAGGAGATCATATCCAAAATGGAGAGAAGGGAGGTCATCAACAATGCTACAACTAAAAAGGCAGTCACTAACTATTAGAGGACCAGAGAATGGTTAGACAAGCTAAAAGACTTTACTATAGACTTTGTACACTACACGAGGAAGAAGGTTCTCTCCTATTATCTAAACTTTGATCTAAGCTTCCTTGACTTTCTAGATTCCCTAACCTTCAATGAGAAGAGGAAAGCCTTGGCATGTGAAAATGAGGCTACCCAAGCAGCTATTGAAGTTATAAGTACTCCTTTTATTGCTAAGGCTAGGTAAAGTGCTTCTATATCTACTTCTACCCTAGTAGCCCAACAAGAGGTCGTCCTCGAAGCAGTTCCTCGAGACAATCCATCTTTGGGTGATCCTCTTGTTACTCCTTGTTCGCATCCTTCAGCCCTTGCTCTAAGTCAAAGCCTGTCACTTGAAGCACTAACGAATTAGTGCTCCAAATAGATTAAGGCCTTGGACTTTTATGAGTTATCAGAGTTAACTAATCTAAGGACATAGCGTATTTATCTTTTTTTCTTTTTGAAACATGTGTTAGTCGGTCGAGATGTTGACCTTCGTTGTGTAATCCAATAATCAATCAATGAATGAATTTTTTGAAACGTCCTCTTTATACGCTTGCTTTTCTTTCCTTTTGAGTATATTTGTATAGGAATTTCTCCACACAAGGGGAGTTTACGCTTGCCGACGTTAACTACAAGGGGCTAAGTTAGTGACATTTCGTCCTGTCAAGTAAAAGGGAGTTCTTCTATGTAAGAGGTATTTCCCCTTAGCAAGGTTACCTAGGGGAGGTCAGGTTAGTGGCATTCCAACCTACTCGGTAGAGGACAGTTCCTTTATGTAAGGGGTGTTTCCCCTTGTTTAGGTTACCCGAAGAGGTTAAGTCAATAGCATTCTGACCTGCTTGGTAAGGGAGATTTTCTCTATGTAAGGGGTGTTTCCCCTTACCGAGGTTACCTAAGGAGTTAGGTCGGTGGCATTTTGACCTGCTCGATAGGGGGGAGTTCCTTTGTACAAGAGGTGTTTTCTCTTACCAAAGTTATTTGAAGGGTCAAGTCAGTAGCGTTTCAACCTGCCTAATGAATGATCCATATGCCTCTTCAAGGGCTAGGATGCAAACAAAAAGAAGGGGAGTAAGAGAGAGAGAGGTAGACAATCAATTATAAAACTAACTTTTTTATTTCATCATTCTGGAAAAAATGTACATAACATAATGATAAACAAAAATAAAATCGAAGATTATCGGCATTCCATGTGCACAGAATGAGTTTGTCATCCAGTCTTTCTAGTTTATACGCTCCATTACCCAATTTTTCCCTAATTTTGACCGGGTCTTCCTAACTGGGGTCCAGCTTGCGCTGCTCCTTCGCATAAACCTGTGCCTTCTAACTTTCGGCACACTAAGTTGCCGACCTTGAACTCCTTATGTTTGACCTTCTAATCATAATATCGGGCAGCCCAATGTTGGTATGTAGTTATGTGAATAACAGCAAGGTCTTTGATTTCCTCGATGGTATCGATGCTAACTTGCAACAGTGACTCGTTAAGGACGGCGTCAAAACTTCGAGTCCAGATATTAGGAAGCTCAAGTTTAATGGGGAGGACTGCTTTCAACCTAAAAGCTAAGCGAAAGGGGGTCTCACCCATAGAAGTACGATGAGTGGTCCTATATTTCCATAAGATATTGGGCAGTTCATCGACCCAGGCACTCTAAGATCGGCCTATGCGCTTCTTCAAGCTATTTAAGATAATTTGATTGGTTGTCTCTACCTATCCATTTGATTGGGGGTGGACAATTGAGGTAAAGTGCGGAGTGATGTGGTGCTTAGTGTAGAACTCCTTGAACTTAAGGTTATCGAACTATCAGCCGTTATCTATGATGAGAGCATAGGGGACCTTGAACCGGGAGAGAATGTTGTTTCTAATGAAAGATTCAATACTTCTTTTCATGATCTTGGTGACCGCTTTAGCTTCTACCTACTTCGTAAAGTAATCAATGGCAACAATTATGAACTATTATCCTCTAGAAGCTTTCGGGAAGGCGTTGAGAATATCAATCCCCTATAGTACGAACGGCTATGAACTCGTCAGGGGTTGGAGAGTGGTGCTAAGTATATGACTAACTAAGGTGTACTTCTAACACAAGGGAACTTTTGGGCTATGACTTTTGCGTCCTACCTCATGGTGGGATAATAATATCCAAGTCGTAGCACCCGGAGGTAGAGGGCTTAAGATTAAATGTGATTGCTGTACTCTTTGGCATTTAGCTCTTTTATGATACACAACCTTTCCCCTTCTTGGAGGCATCAGAGTAGGGGGAGGTTGACTTCCCTACAATACAAGATGCCGTTGACCAATGTATAGCTAGTAACGTGATATCGAAGCTTCTTTGCCTCCCTCCTATCTTGTGGGAGCATACCTTACTCCATATAACTCCAGATAAGATCCATCCAGCGTAGCTCTAATTTTACTGTGGTTAGTTCCAAAACTCCCACTAATACTAAAGTTATACTTTTTTTCTGATAGATACTCTATAAAGATTTTGCTATCCTTCACCTCGAGCTTCCGTATACCAGTGGACATGAGCTTAGATTACTAATCTGTCGCTGAATTCTCTAGCCGAAGGATCTTCTTGATGTCCTACGAAGGGAATTCCGCTAGGATGCTCTTTACTTTTTTAAGGTACCTAACCATAGTGTTGTCCTTAGCCTCATATTCGCTTTAAACATACTAGACGACATGCATGGAGTCCGAGAAGATTCACAAATGTTCGACATCGATCTCCTTAGTTAGCTTAAGACTGGCGATAAGCACCTTGTAATCGGATTTGTTATTGTTGGAATCGAATCCAAACTTAAGGGCGTAGCAGATGGTGACCTTATGCGGGCCGATCGGTTTGTCATTGCCTGGTAGTGCTTCATCCTCTTTTGTATATTTTACCACGAAGTCGACCAACACTTGTGCCTTGTAGGCTGTTTGTAGCTTATACTAGATTCTATACGCGCTTAATTCCATTGCATAGTTCATCATCCATCCAAACGCGTTAAGTTTCTATAGCATGGTGGTTAGTGGTTGATTAGTGAGTACAATTACTTCGTATACCTGGAAGTAGGGCCTTAGACATGGTGCTGTAATAACGACGGCCAAGGCGGATTTTTCTACCTGGGTGTACCTAACCTTAGGCCCGTGCAGTATATGGTTAACATAATATACTGGCCTATGTTCTTCCTCTACTTTGACTAGCATAGAGGAGAACGCTCGGATGCTTACGACCAGTTACAAAAATAGGTCCTCCCCATAGACAGGCTTAGAGAAGACTAGTGGGTATGTAAGGAAGTCTTAGAGCTGTGCACTCTGGAGTTCATTCAAAACCCTTTGAGTTTTTCAGGATTTTGAAAAACTCAGCGCATTTGTCAGCTCTTTTTTAGATAAATCTACTCAAGGAAGGCATCATGCCAGTGAGCTTTAGTACATCTCAAACTAAGGTTGGAGGCTTCACTCCCTGATGCTAGTAATCTATTCGAGGTTTGCCTCAATACCTCTCTATGTTACCAAAAGCCAAGGAACTTATCAAATCAAATGCCGAAGACGCACTTTTGAAGGTTATGCATCATATCGTACATGCGCATCTAATCAAAGGCTTCTTAGAGATCCTTGACATGATTGACCAGCTTTTGGCTCTTAACGATCATGTTGTTGACGTATACCTTCATATTGCACCCGATCTAAGGCTTAAACAATTTTGTCACCGTTCGTTGGTATGTAGCCTCGATGTTTTTTAGTCCAAATGGCATCACGGTGTAACAATATGTGTCGTAATTGATGGCGAATGAGGTATAGACTTTGTCCTTTGGGCCCATTTTAATCTGGTTGTACCTCGAGAAAACATCCATAAAACTTAGCAGGGCGTATCCCCATGCAAAATCGACAAGTTGATTGATCCTTAGGAAGGGGAAATAGTCTTTAGGGTAGGCTTTATTGAGGTTGGTGAAATTGATGCACATTCGCTGCTTTCCATTCTTCTTCTTTATCAATACCACGTTTGTCAGCCATGTTGGGTACTTTTCCTCCCTTCTGCACTTACTTCTTGATTATGGCCTACCTTTCTGGAGTGAAATGCCTCTTCTTCTACTTGATAGGAAGCACTGTGATGTTGATGTTGGGGCTATAGGTCGCTAAGTTGGGGGAAATTTTGGGCATGTCTAATGTTGATTAGGTAAACCTGTTCGAATTTACCTGCAAGAGGGAGATGATTTTGTCCTTCACTTCGACTAGAGTCTCAATCCCGATTGGAGTCTCAGTCCCAACTTTAGTAGTCTGCTCAAGTGAGGTTCCAATCCAGACGTCTTCTATTTTGTCTCCAAGCTTACCCCTCTCAACCAGCCTCTCTTGCGGGCTTGTTTTCAAGGCGAAGATGCCATCTCCTTTGGTTGCCTTGATGTATAGCTCTCATGAGAGCTTTTGATCACATCTACATACTCCTACCCCAATTAGGGTTAGAAATTAGTCTTCAAATGAAGGGAGGATATGATTACCCCAAACACATTCATGCTTGATCTTCCCAAGAACACATTGTAAAGGGAAGGACAATTGATCACAACGAACTCTACGAGTTGTTATGCCATGTGGTAGTCATCACTGAGTTCCATATCTAACATACTTTCGTTGAATTCGATCAAATTATGGTGATACGACTTCATTTTTACCATCAGCTTTTGCCTCATCCTCTCGTATGTATGGAGGAAGAGTATGTTGGTAAAACTATTAGTGTCCCCCATAATCTTTAGGACCTCAAATTTTTAGATCATTGCCCTTATCACCAAGGCATCTTGATGGGGTGTATCAACCCCTTTTAGGTCTTCATTAAAGAAGGAGATGAAAGTATCCAGCTTCTATCTCTTTTCCTTTACGGCTAGCACCTCTAACGGGGCATTAATTGAGCTAGTAGTGTTTGATTGGCTCCTAAAGTACACCCCTCCCCCATGATTATGTTAATGACACCATTAAGGGCGTAATGATTGCGATGGTTATTGTTTTGCTTGGCATGGGCATTCTCGGTCTGTTGCCTCCGAGGTACGCTATCTCCATCATCATCAGAACGATTGTCATTCCTCTGATGGGCCACATATTCATTGAAGAAACTATGAATGGCATATTCAAGGGCATTCCTCAACTAGAAGTACTTGTCGGTGGTATGGCCAAAGTCGTCATGGAACTGATAGTATTTGTTAAAGTTTCGATGGCTAAGGTTGTCTCGTATCTTAGGCAACCTCTAAAGCAAATTTCGGTGCTTTACTTTAGAATGGACTTGAGCAATGGATCTATTCAAGCGTGTGTACTAGGTGTAGATAGGAAGGGAGAGTGGGTTGCGCTTAGCCCGGTACCTCTTCTTCCCAGAGCTCTCCCCCCTTTGGTTTACTCAGTATTTTATTGCTGAGGCAATCCTTTACGAAAAATTTTTTTTTCTACTCAACCTTTCTCAATTGGCGTTATGCCTAATGCAAATGTTGTCTTCCTGATTGATGTACTTCTAGGCTTTATTCTAGAAGTCAGCTAGGGTCTTTAGCTTGCTCTTCGCAAGTGATTGAAAGAAATCTCCTGAAGGTCAGATGTCGAGCTACGTGGTATGGACAGCAACTCCCTCGTCTAATTAAGGGATCTTAACTACAGTATTGTTGAATCAAGCTACGTAGTCGCGTAAGGACTCACCTTTACCCTACCTTACAAGGTACAAAGATAATGTGTCCTTAGATGAGGGCTTACTAGCCTTAAAGTGGAGATTGAATCTTCGTGCCAGCTCATCAAAGGAGTTGATAGAATTGTTAGGGAGGTGGTTAAATCATGTCCAAGCTGCCTTTCTCAAGGTGTTTAGGAAGGCCTTGCACATTATAATATCCTCATAACCATGGAGGTTGATGAGGGTGCGGAAGTAGAGAAGATGGTCATCAGGATCACCCATGCCATCATACTGCTTCAAGGACGTAAGTTTACCATTAGGGGGTAACACTTTGTCTTGGACACCCCTAATGAAGGGGCTCTTATTGCTGGCGACTAACTGGGCATCGATGGTAGCTTTGCTCCCCTGTTGCTCGAAGAGTCGTCTTACCATGGCATGGAGCTCATTTAGGTTGGCATATTCTGCCAGGTGAGCTTAGCATATAGTTGAGTGAGCTTCTACTGCTTGTGAGTCGACTTCTTACTCATTACCAACTAGAGCTCGGTCACAGGTGGCCGCAGACCTTGCTGGCTGTTGATGCAATGGCGGATTAGGTTGTTGATCCCTACTATTTTGCTGTTGCATAGTTCGGGCATCCAAAGCTTCATGGTGGTGGGTTTATGCGCTGTATCACTCTGCTTCTTCTAGGCAAGCATAAAGTAGCCTGTTTTGCACAACATATTTTTCAACCAAACATTCCACATGCTACCCTAGTACAGCTCTTGAGAGGGGTTGATTACCCTCAGGTTGGTTATTTATTAACTATTGGTTTTCCTGCTCATTGCAGTGAGACATGATGTTAAGGTAATTGCTTGTAAGGTATGTATTTAATGTGTTTGAGACTTCAGATGTAAGAATTTTAGTTTCCCACAAACAGTACCAAATGTCATCTTTGAGTTTTTGCTAGTAGATATGAGGGCTCTGTATATAGAAGGCCTGTAAAATAGTACACCGTGAGGGGATGTTAGGGGGTTATCTAATATAGCCACTTCAATGCTTAAGTTAGAAGTGAGGCTTTAGAGAGTAGAAAGTGATTTGGAATAATAAGCAAGCTTGGAGTGTAAAGTCTAGAGAGCTTTATCATTGGGTAATAACTTAGTATTTATAGTAGAGTGAAGCCAGCAGTTAGAGGTCAGTTGATGGGAGAGATCTTTTGCCGTAAATATGGGAGAATGGGGTCATTATGTCTTATGTATCCTACTTATTTTGAACATGGTTATTTCATACTATTTGATCCTTATCTTATGTATTTTAGTCATTACAAAACTTACTAAGCTTGGTCAATATAGGCCTAAGGCTTAGGCCTACAAAGACAAGCCTTGGGCCATAAGACGCATTAGATCCAGTCGGGCTTGAGTGGCCCATGTCTAAAATGCTCTATCAATACAATTCTATACTAATCATCGCAATGCATACCTATCATTTTATACGTATAACAAAAACATAAATCAAAAGCATATATACAACTTAAATAACAATAACAATAGCTAAGGTCATTATAGCCCAATAATACCACCATTGATTTTTCATTAGATAAATTAAGATTTAAATTTGCCTTTCCCTATAGTTGGCCAAAAAAACAAAATATAACAATAATAATAAAATACATGAAGAACTGTAAAAAAGGTTGGTAACATAAAAGATAAAAGCAAATATAGTTTGAATCGAATTCAAAATCAAACCTATTGGAACTTTTCTATAGTGGCTTAGTTTGGCTCCTTGAAGTAATTTGGTGTAAAGGAAGATTACAAACTAAAACATCAAATGCATTTCAAACTCCATTTGACTTAACTAAATTAGAGACCATTCTAAACACCCAAATTAGTATTATCAAAATTGAGTTGGTCAATATGATGTAATCTGATTTGATCTAACTCAATTATAAAATAGGTTCGATTTATTTTTGATTTAATAATGATTGAACCGTGATTAAATTAATTCTATCTTTTTAACTTTTAATTTTTTTATGTATCTGGATTAATAATTTATATTGGATTTTACGATATTGCTTTTGCCAAATTATGAGAATTGGCTAGCCTAAAAACTAGGCTTGACTTTATAAAATGTTTTAACGTTTAGTCTTTTATATAGATAAAAAGGATTCCTTGAATTACGGTTAACGTGTTACCCCCTTGTTGAGATCCATAGGATAAGGCGAGCTTTGATTATTTTTATCCTAATTAACGAAATCAAATCTTATTTGAAATTTTTGTTGGTCTGCCATGCTTATGCATGCCGTGAAATCACGTGAATGTAAAGAATAATCCTACATCCGATGTTGTCCCGCCTAATTCCCCAATCAAGGCATCTTATCTCGCAGATGAGAAAATACTGGTGGGACAGGAGACTGATACATGATAAGATGGAGACCTACCGATCGTACTTGCACATGGACAAGAAATTAAATAATAAATGGTACCGGATGCTCTAAATTCAACGTGGAATTTATAAGTGACGCGTAATATTTTAAAATTCTCTTACACCATGTTGTTGCAAGGAGCATGACACATTTTGTTTTTTTTTTGAAGTTTTTAGTAGTGTTTTGGTATACAAAATTAAAAAAAAAAAAAAAAAGGTTTTAGTAGTGTGGGTCGTACAAGTGTGCAAAGTCATCGAAAGAATTTAAGATAAGTAGGAAGAATCTTAAAAAAAAGTTTTTTCTTATGTTAATATGATATTTAAGAATTTTAGATGGAGTTTTTAGTATTGCAAATGTCCTTAAAAACCTTTTTATTTTATTTATAAAATTTTTTAAAAATATTTTTTGATCTTTATATTATTATTTATAATATCTACAGTACAAAAATCACATAAAACTAACACTGAAGGAAAAGAAAAGGAGATTACTGTTTGTTTGGGACTCTTGCCAAAAAATTAAAAAGATTATCATTATTGGGTCCTTCATTCTTGGAATACGAGGAGGAGCCACCATCGTCACTAGATTGATAACACCTAACTTACTGGACAGCTAATTGTTAAAATCACCAGAAAATCATATATATATATATATATATGAATATAAAATTATTTATATATAAATTTTTTATTAAATTATAAATTTTGATATATAATTTTATAAATTTATGATTTTAATGATTTTTTTATTTTATGTATTCAAATAATCAGTGAAATCGCAATTTTAATTGGTACGACACTGACGGGACAAGCATCCATGTTATATGTATCTAAAATAAAAATATTGATTAATAAATGGATAAGCTAATAAAATAAAATATCAAAAATTAAGAAAGAGAAATTTACGTCACCAAAATTTTAACATTTATCTGGGTCTACTGGTTCTCGTTTAGTTGACGGAGAGCAAGGTTAAATGGTTAATGGGATCCGAAAAAAAATCCCACGCATACGATATAACATTTTACAAAATTTAGTTTATTTTATATTATACATGACTCTAAACCGTATTTTACAATTCCTTTATATTCCCTTACATTAAATATTTCGAATGACCAAATAAATCTCTTTAAAAACTTTCGGTACATAAAGCGGTTCATATAACGTTTTGTTTCCCTATTGCAATTTCTTAAGTTCCATCATTTTTAAGATTCCTTTTTTATACATATTATCTTCATCTGCGCCTACATTGAATTTCTACTTCTGAATCATCCTTTGTTATGAAAAGCTGATCTTTTTTTTTTTTTTTTTGGAATAAACTATACACCAAGATGTATAAATTTTAAATGTTATTGGGCAAGAATAGTTTAAATTCATTATAAATAAAACTATATATATATATATATATGAGTCTAAATAAAGTTAAGGTTGTATAAAATGGATACTTTCCATTATAATTAGATTTTTTTTTTCTTTTCAAGAACTATCAAATCTACTCAATTCAAAGCAATTCGATTCAATCAAGAATCTAAATCACTTTAAAAGTTACTTGAGATAATTTGAATCATAAATGGAAACGTTTTATTATTAAAAAATAAAAAAAAAATATACCATCTTTTATTCGTTAAGTGTTATACTCATTTTGCAAACCATGGTACTAGGTAATTTACCAATCCAATCCCTCAAAACTCCACATTTCAAGGTAATCTTAAAAATCTATAAAATCAGTTGACATCCAGATTCATGATAGGTAAAGTGGGGGACGGGAAAATCAAGATACTGTTGACGTAATCTTCTAAATTGTGAAGACGGCGGACGTGCATAACATGAACAATGGAATGGGGCCCGTGATATACATACTAATTGTAAAACCCCACAAAATAATTAAAAGAAAAAGATTACAAAGTTTTCAAGTATTTAAACGAGGGGCAGTTTTGAAAAGGCAATATGTATATAAGACAAAGAAAACTCTAGGTTTCATGGGAGAAGTGGGATGGGAATTTTGTTGGTAGTTAATGAATTGACAAGGTAAATTTTAATCCCAAGTCATTGATGTTGTTAATATTTGATTTTGTTATTTTGGGAATATATACCCAAATGTTTTCCCATTGTTATGAGTAGATAGACTCCATAGAATCAATAAGGAGTAAATTTTAGATTTGGAAGTATGTTAAAGATTAGTTTTGTGAAGCGGTGTTAGATTGGGTGATTGAATTGATATTAGATTGAGTGTTAGGGATAGAGTTGAGTTGTTAGTTTGAGGTAATTAAAAATAAAACAAAACGAAGATGGAGAAATGGAAGTATACAAGATGTTGAGGTGTATACATCATGTACAAGAGAAAGGCATGACATGTCTAAGAAATTGGACACACAGATTGTGTTGTTTTGAAGAATATTGTGTTTGTTTATTGCATGCCATGTATCTTGGATTGCATGTATTCTTTAATTCTATTTTAATTCATTAAATAAATCCCTCCTATTTATTTTCTTAAATACTCTTAACCTAATAAATAAATAAATCTAAATTTATTTTGATAATTTAGTACATAAAAAGATAGTTTAGAACCTCTTAAATAGACCCTAATCTATAACATTAGGGTAAAAAAGGATTGTTGAGAATAAGATAATAGAATTTTTATATGAAAATAGTTTGCTGAAAATAACTCATTTGTTATGATTCTCCAAGAAAGGGAATAGATCAGGTATACTTACATTTTGTTTGTGTTCCTAAGTTGGTTACTTTAACTGGTCTAATTAACTATAAGATATTAATTAATCATATGTTGTTTGTTTTTGGCTCGGCCTAAGAGATTAAGAGAATTGATGATCTTGGAGTAGCCTTTCAATAATCCTTACGTAGCGTTGTCCAGAATAGAGTCTCACTTGGAATGAGTAGATTTATGGCGATTCTTAGTTTTTAGGATGTTAAGGATAACTTAATGTTGATACCATATGGTATTTTATCTAAACGTGTGTCAAGTTTGTATGTATCTAAATATTATTTGTTTAATGAAAAACAAAGATAATAAATTGGTGCATTATGCATTTATTGTTGTTTGAAGAGCATGTGAATCGGTGAATGCTTACTCATGCACGTATGTTTATGAATTCCATATTAGATTTTAGCTTACCTCATCTTAAATTTTTTAAGCATCGGTATTTGAATAGAATTTATAAAGTTGATGGTTATAAATTCGATTATCGAGTTATTAGGTTGGAGAGTGACAACTAGAATTTCAATTATAAGGATGATAATTGAGTGAAGATAGTTAAGGTTTTATTGTGTAATTCATAAATTTCTATTTATGATTTTATAATTTTTATTTAGTGGTTATCTTAATTCTTTTGAAAATTAAATTATATTAAAATTAATTGGAGACTATGATAGGCACCTTATAAATTTTAATAAAAATTTATACTTAATGTATCGGTAGACATTAAGAATACACGATGGATTGTAGTATTCTAAGTTCTAAGAGAGTACAATAATGTCATTAGAACTCCATATATAATTGAGAATTAGCTACTTGCAAATATCTCTAAAAAAATTACTGGTAAGTAAAAATTTAATATAAAAGTAAAAAATGAAATATCCCAATAAATTAAATGAAAATCGAGGGTAGTGTTATCGATTCGTCGTCTTTTCTCTAAAAAAGAACCTAAATTCCTTCAGTTTTTTCTACAAAATACTGAAGTACGATTATCATAAAAAGGAACTTAAGAGCTCCACCCCTCTCTCTTCGTCCTGGGCTCCGAAGGTCTCTTTCTCTACAGTCACTATGAAATTAAATATTATTTTCGATCCTATCCTTGTGCTGTCTATATAGGATTTATCAATTTCAATTGCAACCAGATACTTTATTAGAATTTACAAATTGGGATGTTTAATATTCATTGTGCAGTTCAAATGTCGGATGATATAGTACTTGGCTGAGATAAACACCAAATCATAAATGGTGGTGTTTACATGATTAATGTGTGTAGTTTAATAATATTAAAAAATCAGTATTATGAGATTTATATTGATCTATCCAATCCAATTTATATTGATATATCCAATTCAATTCAGTTCGACTTGATTCCTCAATAAAATCTGTTTAAATAATTCTTTTGACCCTTATTGATAGTATTTTCGATTCGATGTAGTTCACTTTAGTGGTTCAACCTGGTTCTTATAAGAATTCACTTATTTTTTTTAAATTAAAAAATATTATTTTATCTTATATTTTCTAGAAAATACATCGATTGTTAAAAAAATAAATTATAAAAAACTCTCAATTTTTAATTTTTAAATATATAGATTATTTTTATTATTTTATAAATAAATATAAATTATAATATAATATTTTTATTAATTCCAATTCAATTCGTTAATCCTCTCGATTCATAACCTCTTTTCAATCCCAAATTAATCTTCTAATCTAATCGGGGTTTGAAAATATTGAGAAAAACATAGTAGTCTTGTAAATTTTGAAGAGTACGTGGACTTGCATAACATGCGTAATGGAGCCCATGATATGTCACTCTGGGCCTACAGATTGGCCCATATCTCAGATCATGACCTCTTTACTGAAGATAAAGCAACTGATGGATTAGGTTCCTCTAATATAAAGGAAAGAAACCACTAAGATTAAGAAAAATAAAAACATTTAGTTTAATCATTAAGGGGACATTTAGAAGTTAATTTTCTCTTCTCTTTTTGTCGATTTGGCCAGCCGAAAAAAGATACTTAGGATTTTTATAATGAGTTAAAACATTGGCATAGCGACAAATCAGATGAGATCCATAAGTTTAGTTAATCCAATATATTTATGTCATGTTTTTTGTTGTTCATTCGTGGGGTGCTTTATATGGTACAGTAACTTAAAAACCGACCATATTCAGTTAATCACCTTAATTTATAATATATCATACTCATTAACAGTAGAAATAAAACTATCGACAATAAAAAGATATTGTCCATGGTTTTTCATAGATAATGTTAATAGTTTTTACGGGTGTAAAAGAGTCAAATAATTCACGAGCTAGTCAAGTTCAGCTAAATATTTACTCAAATTCAATTCGAGAAAAATCGAATCGAATCGAATTGAACTGGAGTTTTATAATACTTAGCTTGATTAGCTTGTGAGCCTAATTGGGCTTAAGTTAGATATGAATGTTAATCAAGTTCAAGTCAATTTTAAACACTAATATTATTATAATTAGAAAAAAAAATGTGTTTTTAAAAGAATCAAGCTTAAACGAGATTGCTTGAGCCTGCTTAGTGCTATTTTGAGCCAAGTTCAAGTTTAAGATTCTAAACTCAATCAAGTTAAAGCCGAGCTTAAGCTTCAAAATTTTGAGTTGAGCTTAAGCGCATGCTCAGCACTATATTATCTCGACTTGACTTATTTACAGTCTTAAAAACTATCGAAAATTTCTTTTTACTTTTAATAGGTTTTATTTTACTATAAATTGGACTAATTTACTAAACTAAGAGATGACGATACCAAATGATCATTTTTAAGTGACCATATTGTAAAATTTCCTTATAAGAAGTAATGGAGGTAAAGATTTATACACTTAATGGAAAACGTTTCCTCACTTCTTTTAAACATTTAATTTTAGAATGGTAGAATGTTATTGAAGTAATCTTAAGAAGGCTGGTAAGGCAATAGTTGTGGAATGTATATTGTATTTAATTGAAAACAAATTCTCGAGGTGTCATTTTTATCAATAAATTTTAAGAGCAAATGATAAAGGGAAGTAATGATCGCTTAGAATGGTTGATAGTGGTGATTAATTGGAAATATATGACAATAGGGATATAATTTCTAAATTAATATGTGTCGTCTTCAAATTTCGTCGATAGATATTGAGGTAATTTGTTTCATTGTATGGCACCTATAAGACAAAGAGTAAGGGGCTATAGGGGCAGCAGCGAAGGGTATTTCAACGTGGTCACTTCAATGCTTAAGTCAGCATAGTGTTTATGGATAAAAACCCTAAGGAGCTTAAGAGAGGAGAGAGAAAGAGAGTCCCCATACTTAGAAGTCTAGTAGATGAGATTAAGTTAAATATAAACTGAGTTATTAAAATTAGATTTTCATCGTGGGCCAACTGGTTAGGGCTTAGGAGTCCTATCAACAATTGCTCTCGTAGGGCCTAAAGGGGTAGTAGGCTTGAGGAGGCTGAAGCAAGGCCTAAAATGACTAAGGTAAGCTTGAAGAGGTCGAGGCAAGGCCTAAGGAAGCCCAAGTAAGGGAGTTCCTTAGATGTACAAACTAGTGTCTTATTGATAAGATTACCCAGTAAGGTTGACTTGGTAGCGTTCCAATTGATAATGCTTGAAGAGGTGAGAGGGGAGTTCCTCAGATGTATGAACTAATGTCCTATTGACGAGGCTATTCGGTGTGGTTAAGTTGGTGGCATTCCAACTAATGATGCCTAAAGAGGCAATAGGGGAGTTTTTCGAATGTATGGATTGACTAGTGTCTTATTGACAAGATTGCTTAATGTAGTTGAGTTGGTGAGATTCCAACTAACGATGCCTGAAGAGGCGAGAGGAAACTTCCTCAGATATATGGACTAGTGTCCTATTGATAAGGTTACCTGATGTAGTTAAGTTGGTGGGGTTCTAACCGATGATGCCTGAAGAGGTGAGAGGAGAGTTCCTTGAATGTATGGACTAGTGTCTTGTCGACGAGATTACCCAATGTAGTTGAGTCGGTAGAGTTCCAATTGACAATGCCTAAAGAGGCAAGAGGAGAGTTTCTCGGATGTATGGACTGTCAACGTGGTTACTTGATGTAGTCGATTCGGTCGGGTTCTAACTGACGATGCCTGAAGAGGCAAGAGGGGAGTTTATTGGATGTATGGACTGTCAACGTGGTTACTTGATGTAGTCGATTCGGTCGGGTTCTAACTGACGATGCCTGAAGAGGCAAGAGGGGAGTTTATTGGATGTATGGACTAATGTTCTATCAACGAGGTTGCTCAACATAATTGAGTTAGTAGGATTTCAATTGACAATGCTTAAAGAAGCGAATAGGGTAAGTAAGTCGTCCATGCTAGACATGACCTATGCTAAGTATAGTAGTAGAGTAAGTAGGTTCTCCTTCTAGTGCCTCTTGCCTCCTCCTCTCATTGTTGAGGATTTGACAATGAGAGTTAGTGTACAAAGGGGCCTCTTAAGGCATCTTTTGTAACTATCCCAAGTCTTAGCTAGAGCATCATTGCATGTGGAGCACTGTGGATGAAGTAGATAGCTCATGTTTATGAAAATGTAAAGGAATGTAATAAAAAGGATTTATTACAATGTAACTAAGAAAGAGGAAGGGAACTTAGCTTGGATATATGGGTAATAGAGCAATAAGGTACCTCAATCTCAAGAGTCAAGTGAGTTGGCTCGACATGACATAGGTAAGCGGCCCAAATTGTTATAAAGCTTATCTCGAAGAGTTCAACCGTAAGCTATTCGGGGAATCATGTTGTAAAGATTACCGTCCATCAAGCATTGTGGAACTCTATACCAAAGGATCTAACTTCTTGTTATTTTAATGGGAACTTGTAGGTATTACGTATCTACTTAGAAAATGTCATCTTGTGGACTTCCAGTTCCTCATATTTGACTACTTATGTTCTAGCATTCATCGAAGGATGGTAAGATCATACTCACTGATCTTCAACCCTTCACTTTCACTGCATTCTTAGTAGAAATCAAATTCTTAAATTTCATGGAAATGATCAAATATAACATTAAGATGTAACCAAACTATGAAATACCTTAGTGTATTTCGGATTTCTTCATGCGAAATGTTGCAACCATAAACACATGGCTATGAGATCCTTGTGTGAAGTGCAACCCTAGATACGCAGCTGCTAGATTATCATTTGAAGCGCAACTGTGGACATCCGGACCTTGGTGCACGTGGGCTGTGTCTCTTAGTTAAGATGCAGTACCGGGCAATTGCTATTCACCGAAATATCAGGGGCCTGCTGATGGTGCACGTGGGCTACTTATGAGTACCGTTGCTATTCGTGGGGTAGAGGTCTTTCGAAATATCAGGGATGGCCCAGATGATCGTTATTAAAAACGAAGTCCAATGTTCATTTCCATGACAATTGAGGTTGCTCGACGTGGAAGGATTTACCGAAATATCAGGGGCATGCAAGCTGATGGTGCACGTGGGCTATTTCTGAGGAGAGCAGCTGCTTTTCGTTTTGTGAAGCTCTTCCGAAATATCGGGGCCATGAATGATGACGGGGAAGCAGTTGTAGTCGCCGCTAGGAATCGGAGGGAAGCCAGGTGGATATGCTGTCACTCCATTATTCTTGGTGCAACCTTACTGTTGGTTCTCATGGTAATCATTATTATCCTCATACTAGCATTGACGATTTTTCGAAGCGAAGGACCCCAGGATCCAAATCATCTTCACCAGCCCATTTGCTCTGGTACAAGACGAAGTTGTGAGCTAAGGCGAGAACACGAAGATATGCTATATCGAGAAGGCTCGAAGATGATCTTGGCTGTTGCTTTTGTGCAGTGCAATATGTTCCTCTTTTTGATTTTTTTTCTTTCGGCCAAACGCTTTATTGAGAATCAATCGTAATTGATTTCATGCCAAAACCTTCGACATGACTTTCCTAATCATCAAACAAGACAAAGCTGATATGGTCAATGCATCAATAAAATTACCAAGCTTCGAAAAGGTATAATTCCCCAAATAGATGTACACGAAAGTCGAATCTCTAAGCCAATCATTATGAAGATAGCCTTCAATTAGGAAATTGAAGAGGAAAATATGGGGTTTCGGGGTTGAGAGAAAATGGGTGTGAATAGGGCTCTTTTCAATGTGATATGACTAGGAAAATCAAAGAAGAGATGTCCGAATTCACAGCTTCAGAAAATCATCGAGAAACCATGGTGGTGGCTTGTGTATTTTTACAAACGGTGCCAAATTTGGTTTTGAAATTTTACCAATAAAGATTGAGATAATTCATTCGTTTTGTTACGTGACATTTGTAAAATAAAAAAAAAAAAACAAAAAAAAGGTTATGAGGACAGTGTTGGAGTGTGTTCTAATGTATACGTAAATTAATGTGGTAATTATGAATAAAAACCCTAAAAAACTTAAGAGAAGAGAGAGAAAAAGGTTATATATTTGGAGATCTTATTTATTATTTATAGCGGATGAGGTTAAGTTGAATCTAAACTGGATTATTAGAGCTAATCTTTTATCGTAAACTTATTGGTTTAGGTTTAAGAGGCTTATGTTAAAAAAAAATCCTATCAATATTATGTAAAAAAAGAGTTTCTCATTAGTATTTTTGATAATTATTAACCACCACTATGAGTATGAGTAGTAGTCAACTACTGTCGTTGATCTTCTTCGACCGCTTAATTTTACTATAATTATATTTCACAAATATGAAAGAAATTGATTGTAACAAATGTCCACACAAATATGGAAAAAGATCTTCCACAAAACAAGGGTTCCTAACTTTTCTCATTTTTTTTTCTATTTTTTTTTTTTTTCATGGGTAGACAAATGACACATCAATTGTATAAGCATGAATGCAGAGTAGAAGCGCGGACTTTTCAGTTAACCCAAAAACTTTATTTATTAATTAACCTTTCCTTTAACCACATATTATATTAATTTAACTATTCGACAATATATATTTGTTTACGACAGCATGATCAAGCTTTTCATTATTCACAAATATTTAATTAAGACCTTGTGATAGCAAATAGCCACAACTTAACTAGGTCACATAACAATTAAAAACAACGTTAAAATAGATGTTGTTACGTTAGATGTTGTTACGTCTGAGTAACGTAACAAATATTTGATAAATTCATTTGAATTATAGAATGGTCTACATAATTGGTATATTTTAATATTAGAGAAATGTAGACACATAATATACATGTTTAAAGCAACATACATATTTTGAGATATTTCTTTCATAAGAAAATATAAACATAAAATAATATATCATATAGTATGGATTCGGTTGGCAAGTCTTGGCTCAATATGACAAACTCCTTGATCCTAGACTTGATTTCTCCTCTATGAGTATTTTTAGATTTTGGCAATTTTGTGTCTGAATTATTTTTTGTAATTTAATACTTCTTTCTTCAATTCAATTTGAATTTAGTGTTTCCGTTAATGAAAAATTAACGTTGTCACGTTTTTTTTTTTTTAATATTTTAGTGTTTATACTTTTAGTTTTCATTGCATTTTTGTGCTATCCTTTAATATTGATGTATTTTAGTATTTGATTATATATTAATTTATAAAAAATTAATTTCTAACCTTTAATTAAGAAGTTACTTTGAAAATTTTAATTTTTTTGTGCTGATAATTTCAACTATACATGATTTTTACTTGCAATGTGCTATTTTAGCAAATGTTATATTATTCAAAAGTTAATAAGCCGTACATTTATTTAAAAATAAGATCAAATGCACATTTTCTAAAACTGGCTAAACCAGACAAGATTTCTTATCATTTGACCTTGAAAAATAAATTTCCTAACTCATTAAGCAATAGACATCCATATAGTATAATATTTTGTTATATCTCTTGAACTTGCACTATTCTGATAATAATTTTTCAAATTTTCAATTCCATTACTTGTAAACAAACATTGTATTACTGTAACCATATAATTATTGGAAAGTTTGTATTACAAATTATTTTTATTTTTTGTCTAATGTATTACAAACAATTTAAAAGCTATTAATTTAACTTTAAAGTTATAGATTTAAAAATTGTCCTTTTTCTTGAACAAATTTGTATGAGTCCTTTATTTTTTGTATTTCTTAAAAATTAATATGATTTTAAGATTATAATCATCACAAAATTTTAAGAAGCATGTTTGCAACATATAAGGGTTATTTAAAATAAAAATAAATAAATTTATAAAAGTAAGATCAATTATAATGCATGAAAAATGAAAAAATTTAGAAAACATCTATGACCTATGTGGACTAATACAAAAATGAAAGAGAAATACAAAAAAAATAATAATAATTATGAAAAGAAAAGATTATAAAAGAAAGCTTGAAGGAATTATGCAATTTTCCTTTAGTCATTTTATTTTTTCCTCATAATAATTCATTATTTCTAAAATATAAAAATATAGAAAAGTATATCTAAAAAATGAATGCTTTTCATCTGTATAACTTTATATTAAAATGGTTTGAGGTAACTTATAATATAAGCTTTCCAATGATTATATAATTGCAATCATATAATATGAGCTTTCCTCAACCATAAAACTTTTAATTTTTGTAGAAGTTTATAAATAAGGACACTTTCTATTGGTTGTAAGTTTCTATCCATGTATGGTACGTAGCTTTATTTAATTGGTTAAAATAATTAATTTAATTAAATAATATAATAAAATATCTTATTTAATTAAATTATTAAAAAAATGAAGACCAAAAGATTAAAATTTGTAAAATAAAAAAAAAAGTCGTTTCAACCACCCCCACCTTAAGTGGCCAAAATGGCCATTTTTTTTTTTAATTTTATAGAATTTTTCTCTTTTTTTTTATTTTTTTATTTTTTATTACTTTATTTATTTGTAATATTTCATTGTATTATTTATTTAGTATGAGCATGTAGACTAATAGAATTGCACCATGTGTCCTTCGTTGACAAAAAAGGTAATCGTGCTAAAAAAAAAACGACTCGTTTGTAAAAGTTTACAAACGTTAATCACTTGAATGCAAAAAATAAAGGGAAAAATACAAATTATTCTCTCTAACTTTTTACCTAAATACAGATTTATTCTCTAAACTTTTAAATATTGCAAATCTCTCCCTTAAACTTTAATAAATTTGCAATATAAGTGACATTATTTTTTAGTTAAAAAAGTGACACTATGTGAAAGTTTATGGGTCTTAAATATACTTTTATAAGTTTAAGGCACCATGGTCAAAGTCTAGGAGAGCAAGGTTTATTTGCCTATTTATTGAAGTTAAGAGGAGCAATTTACAACATTTGAAAGTTTAGGAGTAAAGTATATCTAAATCAAAGTTTAAGGGGATTTTTTCGTATTTTTCTAGAAAAAAATGTTTAGATACGAAATAGAAATACACAATGAAATATTAAAACCCGAAAATTTTCTTTTTCCTATTTTAAATAAAATATCTTAAATCAACTCATTAAAAAAAAAATCAAAGTCTTTAGTATATAAGGTAGTTGTCATTCTAACGGTACATATACTTATAGTTAGAGGTGGGCGCGATTTGATTTGGTATGGTTTTCCTCTTCCCTTCAAAAAGTGAATCGAACTGGGTTAGGTTCAGTTCATAAATTTTTTGAACATAAAATTAAACAGTTTGATTTGCGATTCAGACTCTATTTTTTTTTTTTTTTTATAGAATTCATTATTTCTATACTTTGTAATTTTTAGTTGTTATTTTATGGAGAGATTCGTAACTATATATTTCCTCCGACCATATGAATACATTGGTAAATATAACACTAAAATTGTCTATGATCTTGTATTTCTAATTCATAAAACTCGTATATATATATATATAAACACTATTAGAAAAGCAATCATATCAGAGTGTTTTGAGGCATATGCTAAAACGTCTTTGTATATGATAAGCATTCGTATATTTACATGTGCTACTTCAAAAGCTGCAATGGAATCTCTGCAAGCATATTAAGCAAATAAGCATAAGATCATAGGATATTAGATTAGTAAGTCACCGGCTCGTGAACAACGATTTTTTCTTTTCTTTTAACTAAAATCGGTTCGGTTCGGCATATCGAAACATGAACTGATACACTAATACTTAGCCAAACAGATAACCGAATCGAATGAAAAAAACCAAATTTTCGGTTTGATTTAAATCACGATTTACAGTTTTTTCGCCTAGTTCTACTTATCGTAATGTTACCACTAGACCCTGTTTTAAGGCATAAATAATAACAAGCTTTTCTTGTATTCAGTATATTGGCGTGTCGAGCCAAGTGGCACACACTTTATACAACCTCAGTAGGTAGTGTTGATGTCTTACAACATATAACCAATCGTGCTCCGTTTTTTTTTTGCTGCTTATGAGTGGAACAAAATTTTGATTTAATATTTAGTATATCACCTTTGGTTCGCTCTCCATGCCCAATTCCTAAAAATTATAAAAAAAGGGATAGACGAGGGAACAAACAGCAAACTTTAAGGTACAACTAAAAATACATAGATAATTACCGCAACATAGTAAGTTGCCATTACATTTACTACCCTACATTATGTAGGAATAATATAAAAAGCTTGAAAATGCAACATCATACATCCAAATCTTTCCACATTCATTAAACAGGAGCCTCTATAAAGGCTCTTATTGCTGCACATGTCAATATCAAATAGGACATGGCTTTAGATTATAGTTTCTAATAAACTATGAATTATTGGTCACAATTCCTACCTTAAAAGATAAGAACGGATATTTGCCATCTTCGTCATAAGATTGATGAAAATAGACCTCTTAACCAGTAGCATGGAACACCTTATTCTTCTTTTGATATTTCATTTCGCGCTTGTACTTTCCGAACTTCCTCTCATTTGCACCGAAGGTGGAAGGAGTTCCTTGGGTTGGATAACAACCACAACAATTGATGGCACATTTTCCGTAAGGTAAATCAGTATTCCTTATGATATAAAAGTATCCTTCCACTCCCCAATCGATTCCCCAAGAATTTTTCACTATCCAATAATCGGTGCCATTGGTTGAACCATAACCAACTATCAAGACGGCGTGGTTAGTGTCACTAATATTAGGTGAGCAACTTCCATTGTATATTCCCTAAAAATATCGAATCAAATTGTAGTTTGAATGTTAATTCTCACCACAATAATGAATGAACTTGTGGATCATACTCTATACTATTATATGTAGACTAAATTTTGGGACATACCCCTGTATAATATAGGAAGTCATTTTTTGATCCATCAATGACGACACTAATTGGTTGCTGAAGGACTGCACAAAGAAGAGCACTGTCTGATGCATTTACATATTCGTACCCAGTGATGTTCGCAACTTTATCAGTCGTTGCCTAAATGTATGAAAATCAATTCAACTTAGACGAAACAATGAATTCTTAGCAATTAGCATAAATTTATAAGATATAAGCTATCATATGATAAATAAACCACATGCAAGATCAATATCATTAATACCTAAACTTTATCGTTTTTAATCAACCAATTAAAGTTTAAAATATTAATATACTATCTATAAACTTTTTAAGATCATTTGTAGTATTTAAATTAAATAGTTAACCATTAAAAATTAGCAAAGTTTATTAGTTAATTGCAAAGATGGGTGAAGCCCAAGCAGTTGATTGTGAAAACATGTAAAATTTTAATACTAAATTGATACTTTTAAACAAATAATTAATCATAAAACTAAGTAAAATTTAGATGTCAAATGCATTATTTATCCCTTTTTTTTTTCCTTTTTCATGTATCAATTTTACTCATAAGCCATGTTATCCAATCAAATGTAGAGGGAGGAGGTCAACCTTAGTGAGATTGCAAGTACCATCTTTGGCAGTATAAGGATAATCGTCTTCTGAGTCAATGCCACCGTTTTCTATGACCCATTTAAAAGCATACGTCATATAACCCCCACCACATCCCCAATTAGTAGCAACACAGTCCACAAGCTCCTGTTCTGAGAGGCTAATTAGTCCATGATTGTTTATGGCATTTATGCCTTCCATTGCTCCAGTTGACGAAAATGCCCAGCAACTACCTGTATGCATATATATGGTGGATAATTAGCCACCACAAATGTTTTTTTTTTTTTTTTCAAAGGAGACAATTGAGAAATGAAAATTCAATTTGAATGCAGAAAAGATAGAGATACACTGATATTACCATAAAATAGATAGTAGAAGGAAAAAAATGAAAATAAATATATAAACAAATATGATTGGAATGATCTTAAAAAAAATAATAATAATAATTGGGACTGTCTTAAAGTGTTTTAACTATTTGTTACGATAGATTGCAAATTAAAATGCAATTCTCACACCTATTTACAATATAGCCTAGGAGTGAGTAGGTTATCTTATCTTACAGGATATCTATTTAGACCTTGTTCAATTAGGTAGATTTTGAATGGTAATTTTTCGATTGTAATAATTTAGCTTATGATATTGTAATAATTAGTTTGTAGGTCATTTGGTTTAAATTTGATTATGGAGATTTATTTATTTATTATCATTGGTAGTTATACATGTGTTTTTGGAGACTATAAAAATGTGATTAAAATCTAAACGTGTCATTAGATATTAGATATATGTAGCAGATTATGATGTCTCAAATTTGGAGCGTTATAGCGTACGTTGTGATGATATAGGAAAAAAGAAAAACACTAACCACATTGTCCTTGATACTTGACCTGAGTGACAACGCCCTTCTCCCTCCAATCCCATGACGTCGGGGGATCACATGTCTCCGCCTTCCGCCGCTCAGGAGGCGGAAACGAGTAATTCTGGTATTCAGAGAACTTGGACAAATATTTCTGCCTAAATTCCTCGTTACTCATATCAGCAAACTTGTTCAACCCAACCCTATGCCCCACACTAGGAGAATTACTATTCTTCTGTGCACTGTTCTTTTGGATTACAAATTTCAAGTTGTTCTTGAAATTCTCAAGCCTCATCTCTTCCTCTGCAGGGTCCTTGTACTCCTTCTGGTAAGCCTCCTTCCATCTTTGGAAGAGTTCGATCACTCGTTCGTCCGAAACGACTTCGAGTTCGTTCTCGGTTATTATGGAATATTCACTGGGAAGGACTGAAGTTGATGAAGAACATAGCAATGCTAGAGATGAAGCACACAGAACAAAAGCAAGAGCTAGACAATGAATACTCTTGGACTTCATATTTTAGGTTTTGAATTCTATTTTGCTGTTGATATTGTTTAAGTGGAGACTCGTGTATATATATATAAAGGGAAAAATATCCAAAAGGTATTAACGATCACGTGTACACTATCAGTTATATTCGAATATATATTATAATTTTTCATTTCTCCGCCTTCCTAAGACAAATATGTATAGTTTCTCTCCATGTGATGATAAATATATAAAGACAAAGGTGCATAATGACTATAGAATATCATGAACATATACCAATTGGCTCAAGAGGTCCTTTTCTCATTTCTTCACGTTTTTCTTATTACCTTGTACGATGTGAATTTCGGATAAAATAATCGTTAAAATGTATGGACACAAACGATCATGTCGTAATAATTTATATTTGTAATAGATTAATTAGTTTGATTACTTTCGATTCATAGTACGAACTACCAGTCAACTATTGCTTTGCTTATTCGTACTATAAGCGTCGTTTAAATATATGCAAGTGGAATAACTTCGCTATAGCTAATAACATTATTATTATAAATGATAAGGAATTGAGCACGGTAACCTCGGTACCATATCTACAATGCAACTGAACTACGAAGGTTCATGCTTGATAAGATTGTAAATTCCATAGCCACCAAACTTGTTCTGTTTCTTAAACAATGGAGTTCACAAATCCATGCGAGACATATCCTAGCCAACAGCCTAGTAATCGAAGCGTAAATAGGAAAGCAACACTAAGAGTATAATGTCTCATAACCTGAAACGTTATAGTTTGTTACGTATCCCTAACATCTACAAAATAATTATATAAAATCTATCAATTCATAATTTAATAACCTCAAATCTAAATAAGAGTGGAATGTCAACCACTCAATCTCTACATGCAACGATAGTAAACGAAATCAACTGTCATGAGTGAGTGAACCTGAACACAATATAACTCCAAAACAAGCAACCTAGAGCCTCACAGTTTCAACAAGTGACAACCTAATAAACATCTACTATAGAAATCACAGGCAACTCTCTAACATCACAAGTCTCAGAAACATAAAAATATAATAAAAATAAACATGAGTTCTCAGAATTCACTCCTATCACTGATGTACAATATCTTTGCTCTATCATTATAGTAATAATGGTCTCCCTTTTCATTATAATATAGATAATCATAATTGGAATTCTCAGTATAAGCCTCATCGCATACCACATAACCTAAACTTGCAACTGAAAAACAATAAGGTAAGTTAATGCCTAATACAAGATAACACACACGTATGCATGAACAGATAAGTAACAAGCGAAGCATGCATAAACCATAATAAATGCATTAAATAATCGTTTTTAATCTTTGCTATTTAAATCCACAAGTAATAAAGTCTCAGTGTCCTAAGACTTAGGGTTACTCATAAACCTTATACATACCATATCGATAATACATAAGTATTGCTATTAGGTCCTCCCTAAATACTCAAGTGTCTAATAACCATTGTAGATCTACCTAAGTCATTTTAGTGTAGGATTCAACTCAAGACTGTATCATACAAAGATTATCAGATGCCTCACCAATACCATTGAACTTGACCAGTAGGTGATCAAAGCCAAATACAAGCAATATGTTCAATTAAGTTCGAGTTTCAATTAAGTCTAATACACACAATCATCAAGCAAGTATCCAATACCTAACTCTACAATGGTGTTCAATACGTATCTTGGTATTTTACAACCTGGTATAACACAAAATGGATAACTCAACCTCTAAACTTAAACATAAAAGCCATTACTCAAACCTTATACCCCGACCCCTCAACTAGGCTACAAGTTTCTACAAATAGTCTTAAATTATTCCTTAGGAAAAATAGCTGATTGTTTTTTTTTTAATTTCGATAACTTGTTTAACAACATATTTGGAAGGTTTTAGAACAAGTAAGAAGAAGAGAAAAGCTTTAATGAATGAAATTGAAACATAATGTATACTGTTACAGACATAGCGTCCGCATGCTAGAGGTCGAGCATCCGGATGCCATGAAAAGAACCTACTACTGGGCCCTAGCATCTAGACACTAACTGCAGTTTACGGTTTTCTACAGACTACAATTTGCAACCCTTCCCCTTTCTCAAACCCTCTCTGAACCTAAATACCTAAATCCGATTCCTTGATCTTTTTCCACTCCTATACATACCTCCAAACATCACTCAATACCTATAGACACCCATAACAGAAATCACAACCCAAATCTCAACCAACCTTCACAATCCATGCAATATAACAAGAATGAAACTTTGAATGAATTAGGGGTTCCAAGATGACATACTCACTATTTCTTGATGCAATGACACTCTAAACAGTGATTCTCACACTTCACCTATATAAAAACATGATTTTCTTGAGTTTCCTTGGCCTAGCTCCAAGAAAAATGAATTTCTACAAGGGACAAGTAGTAAAACTTACCCAATTTTGACAATCATATTGCAAAAAAAAAAAAAAAAAAGTAAAGAAATGAAAAAAAAAAAAAAGAAGCTTGAGTTTTGATTGAATTTACACTCTCTAACTCCTTAAATCTAACCCCAATAGGCTTTTTTGAGAGTTCTCTTTTGAGTTTTCTAATATGGCACATAAAAAAAATGTATTCTTAGTTAGGGAGTAGTAGGCAAAGAAATTAACATAGCAAGAAAGATATGAGTTTGAACTTTTCTTTAGACAAGTTTTCTCCTAGTACTTAAATCTTATTTATATGCCATATCAATATCTGCAAATTAATAAATCCATTATTTTCTTTAATTCCATTAATTACTTTATTTACTTGAGTTTCACAAAGAGTATCTTGGATAACAATTTTCAATCAAATCCCATCAAGAACTTCACAATAAGACTACATAACTCACAATATCATGTACTTTCCTTGAAAACACAACATTTTTCTCCAAAATGAAGAAATTAAGCAAACCACGTTAGATCAATCAGTTCAATTCTAACTTTCATCATATGATATTCTATTTTAGCACTTACAAAAGCATTATGAAAATACATTTTTACTTAAAATATAATCTAGTACGTGTTTCAAAATTGCTCGAACCAAGTAAATAATTAAAATCATCACATCTTGTGGAGTAAATACTTTTTCACCTTAAAATGTGAACTCTTGGACTTAGCCGGATGATATACCTCCAACATAGTATAGCTTTTTGTTATATTTCAAGGAGGGAATGGGTGCTAATTATTCAAATTTTCATATAACTCGTTAATTGGATCTGGCTATAATCTTATAGATATTAGAAAGCTCTCGTTTTATTAACTATTTGAAAGGTTTGGCTCAGAATTATAGAACGGGAATCGCAATTGAATTGGAATGACAGTGCATGACAGCATGAGCATCCATTTTTAGCAGATCTGGCCGATTAATGCCCTTGGACTTCATATTTGCTAACATTTGGTTTGTTAATTCTTTATGTATGTTGTCGATATGTTCACATAGAGAGCCCAGTAATGACAAATGTGGACATGACTACACAATACTACAAGTCAAATAATTATAGGACAAAATGACGTTTTCCTTACCACGTATAATTTACCCTATAATATTATAGAATCAACCACATTAGCTTAAAATAACTTCGTACCTCTCCATTATATAACCGCCCAACCAACCACTTTTCCATTACATCTTCAATACTATAATAAAATCGCCCCGTCCGCTAACTTCATACACAAATCATGTGTATGCCCACTTAATATAATATTTAAGTAAAAGATAATATATTTTGCGTCACACCTTCTGATAATTAACTTTGTACCAGTGAAAATATGTATTTTATACCATAAACAATTGAAGATTAATTCTAGTATGCCATTAAACTTTCATCATTTTGACAATTTTATTTTTATATAGGTACATCACGTTCTCCACTTTAGATTAAGAGATTAAATTTCAACAATCATGGTATGGAAAATGGAACAGCTTCTAACTTTTATGGTATCTTATATTTTTAATATCTACTATATTTAATCTATTTTATTTTAGGCATAAACATGGACTATGCGTAATGACAAATAAATTAGATCACGTTTTTACTACCTTCTATAATGTAAATTTTAGGATAAGATGACTACTGAGATGTATGGACAAAAAGAGATCGTCCTATGATAATTTTATATGCCTTATATATAGGATATATATCTTACGTTGGACAAAATAATTATGCTGTGATAAAGGTATAATCTATTGAGGTAAAAGTTTGCATACAAAGATAAATGTGGATGGCGACTAGCGACTAGTGAAAACGGTTAAATTAGATCACATATTCTTTACCTCCTACAATGTGAATTTTAGGATAACATGATTAATGAGATGTATGGACAAAAAGAGATCGTATTGTGATAATTTATATATGCCTTTCATATAGGATATATGGGCTATGTCAAACAAAATAATTATGCTGTGATAATTTATATATAATCTCTACTACACAAGCTGCTAGGCATTAGAGACACCAAAGACACATATATTTTCAATTTTTGACAATTAGGTGTGCAAACTTTTCCATTTTGGCATTTTAGTATTGGTACTCTCATTTCAGTTGTACAGCAGTATCTTTGTTATTGTATAGAGTAAGTCCATTAGTTTTTGCAAACATGGGCACACACATGGCATCAGATTAGCACATGGACGAGAAAGACGATAACCTTGACTCCTAATGAAAAGGGATGATACCCTACTTCTAAGGAAAAGGAGCGGATGAAATTAGGAGTGGGGAGATAACTCGTTTACATAAGATGAGGTATAAATATGATGTTTTTATATCTTCTACTTGCTTTAAAATCTATTCTATAAGCTATACAAGATACAAGTTTCACAGAAATAGTTCAAAGACAAGATGGAATTCTAAATCTACAATTACATCTCTCTTGTATCTATTAAAATTAATAACCGCAATTTATTGTTCAATATAGTTTGATTCAACTTTATGAACGGCTCTAATATAAGTACACCTCTTTTCTAACTATTTGCAAATATAATCCTTCTTATCTAATGGGAAATAGAAATGAAATTACTTTTAAAACTAATAATCAAGTGTGAAACACAATCTTTTAATGTCAACAAAAAATATAATAAGAATTTGCTATTAAAAAATAACATGTGAAGTTGAAGTTTATGAAAAGATTAAAAAAAAATCTACAGATTTCATAAAGTCCATATACCTTAAGTTTTATAGAGTATAAGTTTTAAGGTGGTTTTAAAATGGTATAGGACGAGTTCTAGTTCCAAAAATTTAGATATCTAATATTCTGCAGTCTATCAAAACCATAGAAAATCAGTACTCCCCACCAAACAATAGATTAGGTACGTAAATTTCAAATATTTCTATTGGATATCAATTATTAAAGTATTTGCTAGCTATATATACATTTTCTATTTCTACTTGTCTATTATTCTACTAACTGGAATGCTCTACATTCGAGTCCTAGCCTAAATCTTATCTTTTAAATAATCTGCAAAAGAAACTATAAAGAGGTAAACTACATCCCACTTAGTAAGGTATTCCTCCTATTATATCTTTCAAGCAAAAGTAAGCAAGTTAAATTAATAACCATATAAAAGTAGACAAATTGTATGTAATGCAACAACCATGTATATACAGCCATTTGGAAATTGTATATAGCTCGAATTTTCATCCTCTGTAGCCAAGGTTAGACATAATGGTGTGTCTGACTTAGGTTCCAATCTCTCCGGCTTCTAATCCACCAAATAGCCTCACACAACGATCAATCTTATTTTCTTTTTCTTTCTTTCTTTCTTTTTTTTTTTTTTTAAATTCAGCCTATGCTATGAGTGTGGATATAAGTAGCACACGCAGTCTACTCACTCCTTAGTAATAGACTCTATGATGTGGTCTATTGTTATATGATTAGTATCTCCAATACCTAGTAAGCCCACGAGTTGAGGCAGGGCCATGTTACACATGTGTACCATGTGAAAACTCAAATAATAATACTCACAACCCCTATGAAACACTTCCATCTCATACACATAATGTGATGGCCAGTAAGTCTTTGCTGATGTATGGTATGTATAACCATTTAATTTATTGGGTCCAATATAGTCATATTCATTTTATTTAATTGGTCAAAGAATCATTGCAGACAATCATCATATAAAAAAGATTATATTAATTTATCACTTAATTCGGTTCATATATCTTATGATGTTTTGACAATCAAGGCAAGCAATAATCAATCACACGCATGATTCCTAATTTCCCATGCAACTAGTTACTAGTAACTACATAATTGACTACGACTAATCTACAAGCACCATCAAGTATAACAGTCATCGAAATACTCACTCTGCCATGATGAACTATGGGTCGTAGTAGTCCATAGGCAAGTCTAGATCAATATTGGGATCTCTTGAAAATCATGAAGGAGTATAAATAAAAAAAGGAAAATTTCTTATTAAGCTAACTATCTTCACTATAATTCTCAGTTTTGTCTTAAACTTGTTTTTATTATAAATTTTTCATTTTAACTTCAATTTCTATGTTGTTATAGTTTATTTCCATCTTTTTTGGTTGTAGATTATCGTGGTGTAGTTTGTTTTAGCAGATTGTAATCATAATTTTTTATACTGGTCTAAAAAGTTACTAACTCTTAGTTAATTGGGCTTATTGGTTCCATTTTACATGATCTTAATCTTTAATTTATACTTTTCCAATTCTTAGTGGGTTTCAAATTCTTATTTGGGCCTCGAGATGTATTTAGGATTAATTATTTATGGTCCATGTTTAATTATTGATTCAGCTTTAGTCTTTTACTCTTAGTGTTTCTTGATTAGGCTTTTGAGCCTTATTGTTAAGGCCTCTTAGGTTAGGCTTCTTATTTACCTTTTTAGGCTTTTTAAATGGTCAAGTTGGGCCTTAATTCTTTTTTTAATGAAATCTAGAAATGCTGGTTTCTTAACTCTTTAAGTTTAAAGCTTTATCCGTTTGGCGCGTTTTAGCCATTTAAGGCTTATGGCCTAAGCCCGACATGCTTGTTCGGGTATAAAAATTATTCAATCATATTTCTAAATAATTTTTCTAGTTGGGTTTAGTTCTATCCAAGATGTTTTTAGGGCTCGTTTAGGTCGATTTTGGGCTCGTAATATATTTTTGGCTCAATTTCGCCTTCTAATGTCTTAGTATAATAGTTACACTACTTTGGTAAATTAATTTAATCTTTTTCTAAAAAATCATTGTAAGCGAAGATTAAAGTGTGGTTAGATTTTTAAAGGTCTTGTTAAGCTTTCAAATGAATATTTTCTCCAAGATTTTTGTCTAAACAACATATATACATACTAAAGGGGTATGAGGAAATATTTATAGGCTAAGTTAACAAAAGTAAAAGTAAGGAAACTTAGAGATACTCTAAAAATGCTTCATGTCTAGCATACTAACATGAGAAAAATAGAGCATTGTTTCATCATCTTGCAAGACACAAGTTTACATATTGTTTACTAGAGTATATATTCAAGTCCCTATATTTTGTATAAAGAATCTTCCACATAACTACTTCTACAAGAGTTTAGCACTTAGGAAACTATAAGAAAACATGCATATACATTCTTATATCTTCATTTCAACGCTAAAAGAAAATCTAATGGAGGAAACTTTACTACATTTGATGAAAGAGGTGGATGGTGCTTAAGTAATGACTCCTCTTACTTTGTCTCCCATTCATTTGGTGTTCCTTAGTCTCCTTGCCTAAACTCTCTTAGTGTGATGAAGTGGAAATAAAATATAGGATGGTAGTATTTGCTAGATAGGGTGTTGGCTTATAAGAAAGGGTTGTGTAATTTTTGTTTTCTTATAGTGTAGAAACTTACACGGAAGCATGGGGATATTCTTTGTAGGTTTGGAGTGTGAATGAAAATGAAATGGAGTATGGGTGTTGGAAATGGATGAGTGTTGTGTGTTTTTTGAATTATGAAATGCGAGAATGAAAGAAAACAAAGTTGATGAGGATAGGAAGAGGTAAGTGACCAATTGAGAATTTGGGAATGCATGGGAGTTTTAATTTTTTTCAACTCTTGAATTTTGATAGAATAGATTGACATGGTGAAAAGACAAGTCAAATAAGGGTATGGGTATGATGTCTTTAGGTTGACAAAATAGGGTGACTAGAAAATGATTTGCTCTTGAAATGACTAAAGAATAGGACATTGGAAATGGGGAAAGGAGAAAGAAAGAGAAAAAAAAAAAAAAAAAAGAACAAAAGAAAGAAAAATATTAATTGATTTGAAACAAGGCATAGGCTTTGTAAAAAAAATGAGTGGCTCTCCATGATTTAGGGGTACTTGCTAGGTCAACTAGGTTGATAGGGTCATTATCAGTAATTTTCATCTAGTTAGGAAGAAATTTAATTTTAAAGAGAAGCTAACATGATTTGGTTTTATCTTGTTACCATTTAGTTATTTTATATCTAGTAAAGTGCATTAATAAGATATATATATATATATATATATATAATATTATATTATGCGTTTAAGAAAATAAATATTTAGTACATATATGTGCATATTGTGCTAGATGTATTTATAAGTAAGGTTAAATTTACAAACTTATTATCATATTATTTTTGAATTTTTTTAATTTAATGAATTATTGTTATTTAAATTTATTTCTAATAATTCATTAGCAATTTTACATGATTTTGCATATTTAGTGATAATTTTATTGATTTAGGATTTTATTAGTATTATAGTAAATTATAAGGTTTTACAATCTTAGATTTAGTATTTAGGGTTTTTATTTGGTTTAGGTTTAAATTTTTATGAGTATGCACACATAAGGTTTAGGGTTGTTTTTATGCAATTTAGATTTTCAAATAGTATATTAGTGTTTTTTACATTTGTTTTAGGTTTCGAATTTAAAGTTTTAATTGGTTTTAATTTTATGTTATTTTGTTAATATAGGGAAATTATTTGCGGCACTTGAGTTCAATACTATATATATAAAAAAAAAGTAGCAAATGTTAGTTAAATAAAATGTATAATAAATTTTTCAAACAATAGCAATGTTGAATAATTAAAATAATGAATAAATAAAATAATAGTAATCGTAAAAAAAATTAATAAAAAAATGGTAATTATATAGTTGGAAAGATTTATCAATAATAGGTGATAGTTAAAAAGTTTATGGGATGGGTTTGAATTGTTTTTTTTTTTTTTTTTTTTTGTAACTACCATGGTTAAAACTATAAATTATAAGTGGTTAGTTATTGGTAGTTATAAAAGAAATTTCCCTCTAATATAATAGAAGTAGCAAATGTTGGTTAAATAAAAAATATAATGAATTTTTCAAATAATAGTAATGTCAAACAATTAAAATAAAGGATAAAATCGTAAAAAAAAAATATAATAGAAAATGGCAACTGTATAGTTTCAAAATTTTGTGAATAATAAGTGATAGTTAAGAAATTTATGAGATGAGTTTAATTTTTTATTATAACTACCATAGTTAAAACTATAAAATATAAGTGGTTACTTATAGATAGTTAAAAAGAGAATTTCCCTTTAATATAATAGAATAATGCTTTAAAATCACGAAAAATAATTTAAAAAGACAATAAATTTAGAAAAAAAAACTATAAAAATAAAATTTTTCATGAAGTTGAAACAAAATTTAATTATGTCTCAAAAACTTCAATCATGAATAACTATTACACATAATGTTTGAGTTTAGTAAACAATGTATTGTTGGAAAGCTCCATGACCGTACTATTTTCAAAATAAAATGTAACGCATGTTTTAAATTATCCAGATTAGATAAAATTTTAATGTAGTCATAACTTGCAAGGGTATCATTTTTCCTCAAAATGGACTTTAGACTCAACCGAATAATATACTTCCATATTCTAACATTTTCATATGCTCTCAATAGTGTATAGGTCATCATATATTATATGCTCTCAATAGCGTATAGGTAATCATATTATAATATATAATATTTTTAGAAACTTTTTCTTTTTTATATCTCAATTTGTTATGATATCATCACTATATTTTCATTATTTTTTAACATATCTATTACATTATAATATATAATTTTGAAAGTTGAGAAAAAGAGTCCTTAATTTGAAGATTATTTGATCTAATTAATCTTTGATACAAATCCATCTATAACCTCACATATCATGCAACTTTGATCTCATGCAGATATCTTAAATAATATCATTTTTTTACCCTTACATATCCATCATTTATTTTGATGGGAATGATCTTGTCTCTATCCCACCAATCATTTCCTTTTTTTAAATCTAAATCGTTAGATTCAAAACTTGTTCAATTGTTCAAATTTAAATGAATATAAATAAAAGGTATAGTAAGATTAGTCACATAAAAAAAGGATGAGACTATAGAAAATACTACATAATATCATCTATGGAAATTCCCTTATATAGATTTACTCTTATTCAATAAGATCATATGTTACGCCTCAAAGTGGTAGTCGTAATATTCTCAAGGTGTAAACTAACCCATGATAGTAACTAACCTCACAGTCACTATATTGGATACAATTTATACAAAGCATCCACAACTTTTTGCTTTAAAGTAAACAACTTATAGAAGATTATCAATAAAAATTATATATAGAATTATAAACTTTTAGTCATATATATATATATATGCATATTGTCTTATGGTTCTAGGAAATAATTACATAACAAAACCATCTAAAATAGCTAAGCACTACATGATTACTCTCTTTCTTATATATTAGTCACTAGCAAAACTCTTAAGATATTGTAGATCTTCTAGTTTATCTTCACTCCCCCAAAGTTCTTCAAAAGAACACTAACCTTTAGATAATTATAACGTGGTATTTGAATTATCACATGGAAGAAAATCTATAAAGATATAACCAACCAACAGTTTAGTAAGTTAAGATAGAGACATGGGATTGCATATCAAACATAAACATGGTTTTCAAACAATTAATTAAATGTAATGCAACATGCAAATACCATCACATAACGTGGTTTAGTTTATTATGAAATTAGAGAAATCTTACCTACTCTAATCTAGGTTAAAGAGTTTCAACGCTTACGCAACAGCTTACAATCAAACCTATGTTTGTGCAATAAAGGCATCTCTCCTCCCATGACTATCTTTTAAACCATTGTCCTTGTCCTTATTGCTACCCCATTTTTTATCATTTAGTTCAACTAAAAATGAAGAAGAGACCATTATACTATAGTGCTATCTCTTTTAAAGGTGTTGGTTTTTGGTCGAAGAATCCGAGTCGTCTCCTAAAGAGTTGCAATGTATATCTAATTAAGGTATTAGGTCAAATATAGTTAAACTCAGTTTAAGGTAATCAAACAATTTAACTACATACAAATCACCGCAATTCAACACTACAAAGCATTAGCATATAGTCTAATAACCAGAGACACACAAGCATGTACACAAGTATTTATCCACAAGCACACAAACAATACAATCCTAAGCCTTTGAGTACTTTAATATAGTACTATGAAATACAGTAATGTATTAATCTCAACTTACTTAAAATCCTCGATTTGTTCACTCAATTTGTTGTAAGGTCAACTTGTTGCCACTTAACCTTATATTATAAATATCCTTTTAGTATTTATACTCTTATTAGATATAAACTTTTAAATCATAATTTTTACTCGATTATTTAAGTTATATATTATTTATTACCGATCTATTATAGGCTAGTTTATTATTCAAGTTCTAATTCAGTTTTTAATTATGAGTTTTATATACAAACCTCAAGGATTCCTTCCAAACCAATATGTAAAATTAATCACATTAAACTCGGGTATTTAAATTTCTTATTTAGCTTTTAACTAGTATTCTAGTTTGTACTGTACACTATACTCCTAATTTAGCTATTGAATCTGCTCCAAATGTAAGAATAATCTACATTTTTCATATAATTACATAAATACATATTCCATATCAGATTTATTTTATATTATTATTAGAATAATATTATCAATTTTGACCTAATATTTTCTATTCATTTAATTTCCTATATATACATATTATACATTATTACATAATCTATACTTAAAACACTTATCTAATATTTCTAATGCTACAAATATAATCTTCCATCACCAAATAACATATCTAGATGTCTAATTATGCCCTAAATCAAAATTTATACCTAATTAACTCTAAATCATAAAATTAACTTAAATATACCATTTTACCTATTATTCTTTCATACATATTTATTACATAATATGCATAATACATATATTCAACAACTTAAACTCCACAAATACCATCCTGCATTAGCAACTATCATCTAAAGATATTTAATTACATACTAAATTAGAATTTCCAACAAATTAACATTAAATCAAAAAATTATGCCCACTAATTGTCTTTTATGAATGATTTTAGGAACTAAAAATTAAGTAAAATTTTAGAAAATAAATATTTAGAAAAACTCATCATGGCACTGTCATAAATACCCCTAAAAGTTTATACAAAAAATTTGAAGTCAAACCTACTCTATTAAAGTCATTTAATTTAAAATTAAAAACTAGCTCAGGTTTAGATATTTTTTAAGTATTGTATATTCTAAGACTTAATTTTATGAAATTGACATTTTCCCTTAATTCTACATATTATAATACCTCATAATACTAAATTGCATAATTTTTCATATATATAGTTGGTATTTTTAATAAATTAAACAAAATCAAAAAAGAAAATTAGTCTTACCTTTTCAATCAACTTTCAACCACTAATGGTGGCTCCAATGGTGTTGGGAGGCTCTAGTGATGGTTTTAGGGTCAAGTGGTAGCGGTTGTTTTGTTCTAAGTGGTCATTAAGTCTAGTTTTTCTCCTAATGCCCTATTTTGCACACTTTTTTTGTTAATTTTTGTAAAATTACTTACTTATCTCTTTTTGGTCTCTCTCCAATTTTTCTAGCTTCCTAATTGACCAAAATAAATTGCAATAGAGACTTGTTGAATTTATAGTGTTGTGTAGGTATTTTCTTTGATTTCCCAAGTGTCAAATGTCCCTTATCCTCTTCTTTTTCATTTTCTAGTTAGGTAAATTTTATTGGTTAATTTTCCTTACTTAATCCCTGCTTACTATGCCCCATATATGGACATTGATACACTTTCTCAAATTTTTCTTGTTTTTTCTTTGATTTTCTAATTAGGTATTTTAAGCATTTTCAAGTATTTTTACCTACACATAAATATATATAATATAAATAAAAAGTTATAATTATTATTTATGTTATTTTATGATTTTCAGTATGTATATAATCTATTTTTATCGATTCGTTAATTATTGAAATTTTCTTTACGCGTTTTCGATAAATAATATGTAATATATATATATATATATATAACTTAATATTATAATATTTAATTATTTATTTTCCTAAATTTAAATTCACCAGATTACTTTTACAAATATTTCTAATTTCATTGTAAAATTTAGGCTCGGTAAGATAATTTATCCAATCACCTTAAATTTTACATATTAATTCTGAACACTTGATTGTAGGATTTATATCGTATGAACAACGGTATAAGAGTTTCAATATTTGTGTAATAATATCATTTTTTTATGTTGGGCTTTCATTATCAATTTTCTCTCTATTACAATTTGTGTTTGATTTTCATTATTATCTATAATGTTTGGGTTTTTTTTTTTTCACATGTTCCATTCATGGAAGATGATAATAACGTCTTTATATTATAAGACTCTTCTTTATACCATTTTTTTAACCTTTTAATTATTTTAAAAAGGAAATATCTTTTTTCCCAATTAAAGCATCAGGTAACCATTATCTCTCTCTATGATGTCATTTTTGTTAATGAATTTTAAGGGCAAATGATAAAGAGAAGTAATGATGGCCTAGAATGGTAGACAATGATGATTAATTGGAAATATATGATAATAGGGATATAATTTCTAAACTATTATGTAGAAAAGGTTTATCATTAGTATTTTTCATAATTATTAACCACAATTATTAGTAGTAGTCAACTACCATCATTCATGTTCTACCACCACTTAAGTTTACTATAACTATATTTAACAACTATAAAAGAAATTGGTTGTAATAAATGTCTACACAAATATGGGAAAAAGGTCTTCTACAAAGCAAGGGTTCTTAACTTTTCCTTTTTCTCTCTCCCTCTCTCTCTCTCTCTCTCTTTTTTTTTTTTCATTTGTAGACAAATGACACATTAGTCATATAGGCACAAATACATAATCAAAGCGTGGAATTTCAATTAGCTTAAAAACTTTATGTCGAGCCTAGTTTTTTCTAATTTTTATAAATAACTTTTCTTTAAATCAATCAATATCAAGCTTTACCTGTTTAATATCAACTCTCGACTAAGATTTAAAAAAAAAAAACCCTTTTTTTTCCTATCTTTGAGAATATTTTAGGTTACCACCTCACCAGAGTCAAGAAAAAGAGTTAAATTATAACAAATTTGGTGGATTGATTATAATTTAGCTACTAGTCTTTTCGATAAAACCAATTTTATAAATGGTTTTAAAAACTAGAAGATCGAGTCCGGTGGTTCAAATTTTAAACCCTTATGAATATCATCAACTTTTTTAATTTTAGACTTAATCTCTTAAAATCACTTTTAAAAAAAATTATCCTATGAAATGAAAATTAATAATTAATTAACAAATTAGGTTAAATCTAGTGAAACTATACTAAAATGGAAAAAATAGGTTTTTACATTTTTTACTATCGCCCTTTCAAGTACCTACGTATCCATTATTTAGAATTAGACGTACATAATTCTTTCTTTGTAACATTTTACTAAATGGGTTCATTTTAATTTTGAAAATATATCGAGTTTACATTTTTAGGTAAATTCGATTTTATTAAGTAAGATCTGAATTAGGATATTATTGGTGAAAAGTTCTAAAAGAGGTCCTAATTTTGAAAAAAAATCATTTATTTTTATTTATTTTAGAAAACCAATTTTCTAAGTGTCAAAATAATTTTTATTTACTAACCTATTTATTTATTTTAATTTTATTATTTTTAAAACTATAAAGAGGTAAACATGTCAAATTTTTTATTTAATTTGGCTCACAATTTATGATTTTTTTGCCTAACTCTACTTATGGCAATGTTACCGCTAGACCCTATTTTGAGGCATAAATAATAACTGACTTTTCTTGTATTAGGCGTGTATCAGTTAGTTGTCGTGTCGAGCTAAGTGGCACACACTTTATACAACGTCAGTAGGCAGTGTTGATGTGTTACAGCATATAACCAATTGTGCTCCGATTTTTTTTTTTTTTTCCTATTTTACTTTCTATCAAATTCAACATGATGTTAAGATTATATATAACTGATTAAACATCCTGCCGCTCATGAGCGGAACAAAATTTTGATTTAATATTTAGTATATCACCTTAGCTTCTCTCTACATGCCCAATTCCTAAAAATTATAAAAAAGGGACAGACGAGGGAACAAACAACAAACTTTATGATACAACTAGAAACACATAGATAATTACGGCAACATAGTCAGTTGCCAATGCATATATTGCCTTACATTACGTAGGAATAATATAAAAAACTTAAGAATGCAACATCATACATCCAAATCTTTCCACATATATTATACGGGAGCCTCTATAAAGACTCTTATTGCTGCACATGTCAATATCCAATACGACATAGGCTTTAGATTATGATTTCTAATAAACTATGAATTATTGGTCACAATTCCAGCCTTAAAAGGTAAGAACGGATATTTGCCATCTTCGTCATAAGATTGATGAAAATAGACCTCTTAACTAGTAGCATGGAACACCTTATTCTTCTTTTGATATTTCATTCCACGCTTGTACTTTCCAAACTTCCTCTCAGTTGCACTAAAAGTAGAAGAAGTTCCTTGGGTTGGATAAGAAGCACAACAATCAATGGCACATTTGCCATAAGGTAAATCAGTATTCCTTATGATATAAAAGTATCCGTCCATTCCCCAATTGATTCCCCAAGAATTTTTCACTATCCAATAATCGATGCCATCGGTTGAACCATAGCCAACTATCAAGACCGCGTGGGTAGTGTCACTGATATTAGGCGAGCAACTTCCATTGTATATTCCCTAAAAATATTGAATCAAATTGTAGTTTGAATGTTAATTCTCGCCACAACAATGAATGAACTTGTGGATCATATTCTATGCTATTATATAGACTCGTGTAAGGGTCTGTTCCAAACCATAAACTGGCTTGACCTGGAAGTGGTTGGGCTTGAACCACCCATTAAACTGCTTGAACTAACGAGTCGGTTCGGTTGGTTCACTCCCTCAAGAGAAAGAGAGAGAGAGAAAAAAAAAGATCATTAAGTCAGAAAAAATAATTAGATGATATCGTCACAACATGTCAAAGTTATTTTCTTTACGATAGTGAATAGTAATATTCTAAAAATACTATCATCAAACTAATGATAAAAGATTAATCACAAGTTGATTATGCGTTAAGGTAGATAAACAATTCAATTTAAGTTGATATAAGTCCTTTTTTATAAAACTCATCAAATGTTAAGAACTTGAACATACGGAAAAAATAAAATTTGAGGAGAAAAATAATAAAAAAAAATTGAAATTACATTAAGTTGGAAATTAATAAAAAATTAAAAATTATTAATGAATTAATACAATTTAAAGAGAGAGAGAGAGAGAAAGGAGGCCACATTGAAAAAAATATACAAAAGTTGGAACCACATCAAGTAGAAATTAATAAAAAATAGAAATTAATAAAAAAAATTAATATTAAAAAAAAAACTGGTTTAAGAGCCAGCAAACTGGCCTAACCTTCATCCGACCTATGAACCACCAGTGCTGGGCCAATTCGGCTTGGTTAGCTAGTCTACTATCATATAGATTAAATTTAGCACATACCCCTGCATACAATTGGAAATCCTGTGCAGATCCATCCATAGCGACACTAATTGGTTGCTGAAGGACTGCACAAAGAAGAGCACTATCTGATCGATTTACTTCTTCGTACCCAGTGATGCTCACAACTTTCTGGGTCTCTACCTAAATGTATGAAAAGTAATTCAACTTAGACAATACCAATCGAAACAATGAATTCTTAGCAATTAGCATAAATTTATAAGATATAAGCTATCATATGATAAATAAACCACATACAAGATCAATATCATTAGTACCTAAACTTTACCCATTTTTAATTAACCAATTAAAGTCTAAAATATTAATATATTACCTATAAATTTTTTAAGATCCTTTGTAGTATTTAGATTAAATAGTTAACCGTTAAAAACCGGCAAAGTTTAACTAGTTAATTGTGAAAATGAGTGAAGTCCAAGTAGGTGATTGTGAAAACATGTAAAATTTTAATATTAAATTAATACTTTCAAACAAATAGTTAATTGTAAAACTAAGTAAAATTCAGATATCAAATCCAATATTTATCCCCCTTTTTTTTTTCCTTTTTCATGTATCAATTTTACTCATAAGCCATGTTATCCAATCAAATGTAGAGGGAGGAGGTCAACCTTAGTGAGATTGCAAGTACCATCTTTGGCAGTATAAGGATAATCGTCTTCTGAGTCAATGCCACCGTTTTCTATGACCCACTTAAAAGCATTCGTCATATAACCCCCACCACATCCCCAATTAGTAGCAACACAGTCCACAAGCTCCTGTTCTGAGAGGCTAATTAGTCCATGATTGTTTATGGCATTTATGCCTTCCATTGCTCCAGTTGACGAAAATGCCCAGCAACTACCTGTATGCATATATATGGTGGATAATTAGCCACCACAAATGTTTTTTTTTTCTTTTCTTTTTTCTTCCAAAGTAGACAATTGAGAAGTGAAAATTCAATTTGAATGCAGGAAAGATAGAGATACTGAAGTATTACCATAAAATAAATAGTAGAAGGAAAAAATGAAAATAAAATATAAATAAATGGGATTGGAATGATCTTCAAATAAAAAAAAAAAAAAAGAATGAGATTATCTTAAAGCATTTTAATTGTTTGTCTAACAATAGATTGCAAATTGAAACGCAATTCTCACACCTATTCACAGTATAGCCTAAGGTGGGTTATACCGTCTTACAAGGTATCTACTCAAACCCTGTTCAATCAAATAGATTGTATATAGTAATTTTTCAAAAGCTATACTTATAGAGTAGAGTATGAGTATGAGGTCAACATACCTTATACTCACTCTAAAATCTATATTGCGAATTATATAGGATATAGATTCTAGAGTATTTTATACCTACCCTATAATAATAATTAAATAAAATTGATAAATAAAATAGAATATCATTTCATTTATATAGGCTTAAAAAAATAATAAAGCACAGCCTATAAGAAACATTACACTAAACCTAATGTTCTCATATCAATCTCTTATTCCTTAGTTTTTTTTTTTTATTGCATTTCTTTCCACTTTATCTTTCTTATTTACTAAGTCCAACTCTACTAATATTGAAAAAAAAAAAAAAACAACAATCTGTATGAAGCCACTTAAATAAGGTATATTATTAATTGATTTTCTTTTGATGCAATAATTTTTTTACATTAGGTTTGAAAAATATCTCATAATAGATTTATATAACGTTATTCAAGATAAGACTTACTCAAGATTAGTGTTTGTATCATTTTCCCTTTTTGAAGATAAAGGTTTATACTAAGTTTGAAAAATATTTAGTTAATAGGTTATGATTTATTAATTATAATGCATGGAAGACCATTATGGATGTTGACTATACAAACTGAGAGATTGTAATTTATAATCTATGAATATTCTTATTACCAAAATAAGTTCGCCCTCAAATAAGTTTAATTTATAATTATTTATTTAGTATTTAAAGTTAGAATAGAGATTTCACTAAAATTGATATATTTGTATAATAATGATCTGTAAAGAAAATGATCAAAAAGAAAAATAAATGAAAAAAATAAAAAATAAATAAAAACTAATCTTATTAAAATTTTTAAGAAAATATTCTATAAAATGCCATATACCTTGTATAATTTATAAGAATACAGGGTGTAAGGTGATTATAAAGAGCCACAAGAGAAAGTATGGATAACAAAGTTTGAGAATCCGTATTTATAGAGTAGAATACGAGTAAATCCTAATACCGTATCTACCCTATACTCATTCACCCCTAATATAGCCTATGATAAAGTAAATTATCTAATTAACCGTTTTGACCTTTGAAGCTTTTATATATATATATATATATATGAAAAAAATTTTCCCAGTGGATAAGTTACTTCCCCAGGATTTTATATTTGGAATAACTATCCACTTCCAAACTTATTTTTCCTCTTCAATTTATTTATCATATTTGCAATGTTTACAAGATATCATATGATACAGATCAATCCAAGCATCATACGTCAATGCCATCATATGGAAATTCTCATAACATCCACAGTCCACATATCCTTGGATGTTATATCAACTTTTAAAAAAAACTTTCTTTTTTAAAGATGCGGCACAAAACTTAAAACTATAACTCAATAGTAAAAATAAAAATAAAAAAATTTTAAAACTGTACATTGGACTAACGAAGCATCGGTCGTGGAAGCACCAATAATAGAAAAGTGGATGGAATCAATGAAAATGCATATGTGGCGTCACGTATGAGAAAATGTAAACACTAAGAATTATAAATTCATTGTATTATATAGGAAAGCCTGTATAACTAGAATATTTAAAAACTGGAAACTACACAGGCACTTGCAAATGTACCAATACATCTAGTGCTTTAATGAACGATGGATAAGTATTAAAACATATAATTGGTATATTTTTAAAAGGTAGGTTGCTTTATTCATTATCACATGTTAAATTTTTATCCATATTTACACTCCATTATAAGTGTAAATAAATCACGTCCATTTACAAACTATTTGTGCTCGGTTAGATTTTTTTTCGAATTTGATTTTATAACAATTGGGTCTAGCTTAAGCTAAATCAAGCTAAGCTCAAACTTTACAATACTAAGTTAGGTAAGCTCGCAAACTTAATCGAACTTGATATAATTTTTAATTTATTTAAATATAAGTGAATTTGATATTAGTTAGGACAAAATTAAAAAGTGTTAAAGCTTAATCAAGCTAATCGAGTTGATCTCAAACTTATTATATATATTTTCGAATTGAGCTCAAGTTTAGAATTTAAAGCTTGGTTGAACTTGAGCTAAGCTCCAGTTTCGAGCTTTCGAGTCAAGTTTGAGCTTAGCTAAATATTGTTCGATTCAACTCAATTCGATTGTATCTTTACACGCCACTTATAAATCTAAATAGCGTATTAACATCATTAAATCTTTTTTCAAATATTAATAAAATTATTACACATTCGGACACAGAATGTTCCTAACCTACTACTCATTTACCGACTCCCTCGTTACTATAAGTGATGTATTACCTCTATTGAATATTTTTTCCTTGCCATATGTGTGCCTTCTGATGGTATAGGAAAAAAGAAATACACTTACCACATTGTCCTTGATTCTTGACTGGAGTGACAACGCCCTTCTCCCTCCAATCCCATGACGTCGGGGGATCACATGTGTCCGCCTTCCGCCGCTCAGGGGGCGGAAACGAGTAATTCTGGTATTCAGAGAACTTTGACAGATATTTCTGCCTAAATTCCTCGTTACTCATGTCAGCAAACTTGTTCAACCCGACCCTATGCCCTACACTAGGAGAATTACTATTCTTCTGTGCGCTGTTCTTTTGGATTACAAATTTCAAGTTGTTCTTGAAATTCTCAAGCCTCATCTCTTCCTCTGCAGGGTCTTTGTACTCCTTCTGGTAAGCCTCCTTCCATCTTTGGAAGAGTTCGATCACTCCTTCGTCCAAAAGGACTTCGTTTTCATTCTCGGTTATTATGGAGTATTCAATGGGATGGACTGAAGTTGATGAAGAACATAGCAATGCTAGAGATGAAGCACAAAGAACAAAAGCAAGAGACAGACAATGGATACTCTCGGACTTCATATTTTGGGCTTTGTATTCTATCTTGCTGCTGATATTGTTTAAGTGAAGACTCTTGTGTGCATATATAAAGGGAGAAATATCCTATTAACAATAGCCTATACGTACATTTAGTAGATAACTATTAATTATATTTGAATATATATCATAATTTTTCATTTTTCCACGTTTCTCTTCACGTGACAATATATATAAAAAGACAAACGTATATAGTGACCAGAAATATCACAATCATATACCAATTAACTCAAGAGGTACTTTTCTCATTTTCTTCATGTTTTTCTAATTACCTTGTACGATGTGAATTTCGGATAAATAATCGTTAAAATATATGGATACAAATGATCATGTTGTAATAATTAATATTTTTCATAAATTAAATGGTTTTGATTAGGTTCGGTTTATAGTTCAAACTACCAATTAACTATTACTTTGCTTGTTCGTATTATAAGCATGGTTTTAGTATATGTAAGTGCGCTAACTTTGCTATAGCTAAGAACATTATTATAAATGATAAGGAGCAAAGCATGGTAGCTTCGGTACCAAATTTACAATGCAGCTGAACTACAAGCATTCATGAAATACCTTAGTCAAGTTAAAATAATAATTTATTAATTAAGTAATAAAATATATTTAAATCATATTGATAAAAACCACATTCCAATAGTAAAAATTTATCAATTTATTAAACTTCAAGTAATTTCAGACTTATTTTAAAGTATACTCGATAGAATAGATATCTAATTTAAGGTTTTGATTATATTTTTTATAAATACTTATTTTATTTATGCATTAAATAGATTAATTTTATTTTACATACAAGGTGTATATATTTTGTTAGTATTATATCTCTTACAATATTTTATATATATATACATAACTTATTTTCTAAATACTATTTATTCTCATTTTAATTAATTCTTTATTTCTCTATTTTAATTATAAGCACATCCTATATTCTAAAATGTTGTAAAATAGCATGACTCTACTCAAAACCCTACCTAAACCATTCCCTAATGTCCACTTTGTCATTTCTCCAATCTCTTCTCTCACTGTTTTCTCTCGCCCTACTTAGCTCTTTATTCCTTTTCGTCAGCAATCCCCTTCTCCTTCAATCCTCTCTCTCGCCCTGATTCTTCTCTCACCCCTCTCTTCATTTCCTCATTTCTCTTGCCCCAATCCCCCTGACTCACGGACGCCACTCCAAATCCTTCAGTCCTCATTCTCTTGCCCCCCTCAACTCCAATTCCCCAATTCTAACGCTGGACCCACTCTCCATTCCCTAAACCTGATTCCACTATTTCTTTCGCCCCCAATTCTTTTTCTTCTTCTCATCCGCAAGCTTTTCCCCAACCCCAGTTCATTCACACGTTGGATTCTCCCAGCTTTATATTTGTCTTCGTCCCTTTTTCACGCTTCCGAGCTATTCCAGTAAATTCATATTTATTAATTATTTGAGTATATTATTAAACAAGCTATTCTAGTAAATTCATATTTGTTAATTATTTAGGTATATTATTAAACAAATTATAATTATTTGTTTTTAGAAGGTTCTTATTCAGCATTGATTCGGTGTTTATCTAGTGTTCCTATCTTAATTTTATTTCACGAGTTGATTTAGTTCCAGTTTTCTAGTATCATGTACATCGTATTTTTTTTTTTTTTAATTTTCCTATATTATCATAAAAAGTAATTATTTTGCTACTAATAAATTTCTATTATAAATTGATTTATTTGCTATATTATATTATTATTTTATATAAAAGTTGCTATTATAAATTGTACCACATGTTGTATTATTATATATGTTATTATTATTTTATTTCCAAATCTTGCCTTAACTAAAGAATCGGTTTGATTAATTTTACTCAAATATTCGAATTGATAAGTTTATGTATTAACAAGTAATAGATAAATAAGTTCACAAGTAATTTTTCAGTAAAACTTAGTTATCGAATATCTGAAGTTTAATGTATATGCTTGTTCTTAATTTCAAATAGATTCATGCTGGTTATCGGGTTTCTTCCTTGTTTTGGTTTATGTTGTTTAATTCGAGACTTAAAGTTGAGGAGTTTCAATTAATTGTTGAGAAGCTATTCTAGGTACATGGTACTTAGTTATTACTTGTGTTTAATAAGACTTAGTAATCAAACCAGACTAAATTTATATTTAGACTAATTAATTTGGTTTGCTGATTTTAGTTTATCTGCTCGTTATAACAGCCTACAGTAGTAGATCTCTAAAATGAAAATTACTAATCATATGCGGGGATTTCCTAGTAAACTTTCATATGGAACAACGTAACTAAAATACTAGGTTTCTAGTCTTTGAACTCTAAGCACAAAGGACTTAAAAGAACACTTATATTATATCCACCTATGTATATAGACAAAGATTATGGTGTGACAGGATCATGAGTACCTCTATGTTGTATGCTGACCTAAATTGAAGATAATTAAACTATTGTTTGCTTATATTCTATTATAGTTGCATTATATGTATGTAAATATTTTAGACTTAGTATTCGTGTATGTTTGTGCACCTATTGTGCACCTATACTGGGCTTTGGCTCATTCTTTTGTTTTTAAAGCTACACGTTGATTCAATAAGTTGCAACACGTATAAAAATTGCTATAATCGAATTAGGAAAAAGAGACGATTAGTTTTGTATGTTATAAAAGATTAAGATATAGTTATTTAATATGTTTATGCTTGAGGTGACTTGCTTATGAGTCGCTCAAGCTGATGTATTTGGATAATTGTAATTTTGTACCTGATAAGCAGTTGTTATAAGTTATTTTGGAAATTGCAGTTGGTTTTAGAGCCTTAACGTGTTCCTGAATGGTAGGGACACGTGGCGAGTTATAATAACTTTCGGTTCTACGGCATTACAATTCATGCTTGATAGGATTGTAAATTTCGTAGCCACCAAACTTGTTCTATTTCATAAATAATGGAGTTCACAAATCCATATGAGACATTCTAGCTAACAGCTTAGTAGTCATAGTATAATCAGGAAAACAACACTAACGGTATCTCTAATAACAAGTTGGTAGAGGTATCAAAGTTGATGATGAAAAAGTCCGAGCTATTGTCAAATGGCCAACGTTGACCAGTATTACTGAAGTTAGGAGTTTTCATGATCTACCTTCATTTTACCGAAGATTTATTAGGAACTTTAGTTCCATAGGAGCCTAATTAATCGAGCTAACCAGGAAGAACTCTAAATTCAAATGGTTCAAGAAGGCTCAAAGCAGTTTTGATGAGATTAAGTCTCAGTTGACTTCTAACCCAATACATAAACCATAAATAGTACCGAGAAGGACTTTGAATACAAAATTTATATATATATATATATATATATATAATTTTATATTATATATACTAGGGCATATATAAATTCATAAATAGTACGAAGTTGGATTAGTAGGATTGATGAAGGTAAACAAGCAACATATTGTGCTTATCTTTAAATAGAATGTAAACCAAGCAAACATCAGAGAACTTCATGCACCCATCTACAAATGAAGAGTTAATTCTATACAAGCTTATTATAATATGATCACAATCTTTTGTATTTGGTATATATTAAGTCTTTCCATATACATTTGCCTAAAAAGAAAATCCTTTCTATATAAATGTATAGGTACTTTTCTATATGAGACATATAATAATCTATTTATTAAACTAACAGGAATAAATGAAAATGATGAACTTATTGTTCTATGAATACTATTTATAAGGATTAATTATAAAACACACACATGAGTTTTTCCTACATTTTACTTTGCATACTAATATCATTTCTTTTGTCATGTAATTACATGACTTCTATGACTATGAACACTCAGTGCAAATTCGTGTAATAACTTTAAAGTTTTGTAGGTATGCAGCAATATAGTGGAAAAAGTAACAGATCCTACAACAATGAGCCCGATAATAAATACGGACGTAGAATGAAACGAAGAGAGTTCTGAGGAGTAGATTTGTTCTAGAATACTATGAATAAAAAGACACTTTTCGACACCTCTAAGAGCTCAAGTAAGGTAGTTGATCAGTGGACGAGTATGTCTAAGAATTGCAGTTGCTCATGATACTGTGTGAGAGCCCGAAGCACGAATAGTGCCAAGGATTATTTCTAGTCTAAGGCCTAAGATCGATAATATAATGTTGGTGTAGAGGCTTGTAAATCTATATGAGACCATCTAATTGGCATAGAGAGTCAAAAGGTAGAGGCGAAATCGGCTCAGCCAAGTATCGGATAGCCAAACCAGCTTGCTAAGCAGGATTGGTATTCTGAGCAAACCTAAACATGGTCGAGCTCATTATAGTTCCGAAGTGAATCGCTAAGGTTAAACTCCAAGCAGACCCAAATAAGGCCAAGGTAAGACTAAAGTCGAAGAGCCTAAGGTTAGAAAGGACCGAAGTCAAAGCTCAAGAAGGAAGAATAAAGAGATAAAGTGCTTCAAATGTCTTAACTTCGAACAAATTGCTAGTCAATGCTCGAATAGACATATGATGACTATCAAGGGTGAGACCCCACAAGTTGAAGTGGAGAGTGTAAGTAAAGGAGAAGAAGAGATGGATGTTGATCGCCTATTGGATGAGTTTCAAGAAGATTATGATGCCTAAATCTGACCTAAATTAGGAGAATACTGCATGGTTGTGTAAAGATCACTCAATACCTTTACTATTGATGAGAATGAACTAAGAGAGAACCTTTTCCACACAAATTGTTGAGTAAATGGCAACCTGTATGCTATGATCATTAATGGAGGGAGTTGTATCAATGTGATAGCGTAAGGCATGGTAAAAGCTCTAAAGTTATAGACTTGTTCTCATTCTAGATCATATAAGATACGCTAGCTTAATGAGAAAGGAGGACTACCTATACTAAATAAGTCAAAGTGTTGATTACTATTGGAGACAAGTACATGGACGAGGTGTTGTACGACATCCTACCTATGTGTACCTCACACATATTCTTGGGCCAACCATGGCTATTAGACTTAAGAGTACTCCACAATAGATATAAGAACACTTATAAGTTCTAGAAAGATGAGAAGAAAATTATGCTGACCCCCAATGAGCCCCAACGAGGTCCAAGAATTGCAGGAGAAGTTTTCCAAATCCTTGCAAGAGAAGTTTTTTGGATCCTTGCAGAAGAATTCTTTAGTGATTTCCCCAGCGTAGTTTCCTAAGGATGTTAAAAAGGAGGGGTTTGTACTCCTATTGGTCAAAAGACTTTTTAAGTTAAAGGAGGTTAGAGCATTACTTGCCTAGGTACGGGCCCTACTCCAAGAATATGCTAACCCATTTCCTATCAAGCTACCAAAAGGCCTAACCAACATACCTATAGGCGCCATCCTGAGCAGGCAGCCAAGAATATGAACCCTTGTATCATACTTACTATCATAGTGTCAAAGAAGAATGGCTTATAAAGAATATGCGTCGATAGCCAAGCTATCAATAAGATCATTGTCAAGTACCAATATTCGATTTTATAATTGGATGATATGTTAACTAAGTTGCATGGTGCATGGATATTTTCGAAAGTTAATCTAGAGAGTGGCTACCACCAGATTAGAGTGAGACTCGAAGATGAGTAGAAGACTGCTTTCAAGGCAAAGGATAGTCTATTTGAGTGATTGGTAATGTTGTTTAGACTTACAAACACATCGAGCACCTTCTGCGGTTAATGAACCATGTTTTGAAACCTTTGATTAGTAAATGTGTTGTTATTTACTTTAATGATATTTTGGTATATAGTACTAATCTTACTTCTTACATCGAGCACTTAAGATTCATATTTGATATCCTTTGTTACGCCCTGAAGTCGTAGAGTCACAACAGTCCCGCCATGTAAACCGTTCTATGATAGTAACTGGCCTCACAGTGTCTACCATAGTCATGATCTACACAAGACGTCGACGACTCCTCGCTTTGAAGTAAACAGTCCGAATAACAGTTATACTACAATTATGATAAATATTACAAATTTCTAATAAATATAAATAATTATAAGTAAGTCCACAGAGCTTCCCAAGAAATTTTACATGAACACAACAGTTTACTAATGTACATAATAACTATCAGTCTTTTATCCTTAACTACAAGATCACTTTAGTTACACATTAAGCTAAGTAACTTGATCCTCACACCCCTAGCTTCGAAAGACTGACCTCTGGGTAATTGTAAAGCGGCATTGTACTCGAAGTGTTTAAAAATCAGAACCTGTAAAAGGATCTATAAGAGTATGAGCGACTACAACTTAGTAAGTTGAATTAGAGACTCATGAATGCATACAAGCACAAACAAGGTTATCAAACAATTATTTTCATGCAATGCAACAATCAAGTGTCATCGCACAACGTAGTCCGGTCCATTGTGAAATCAGAGAATTTTCACCCGCTCCAATCCAGGTTGAGGAGTTTCCACGTTATGCAGCAGCTCACAACCAAACCCAGGCTTATGCAATGGAGACCTCGCTCCTCCCATGACTACCTTCGAACCAATGACTTCACCCCCGCCGCGATCTCCTCTCCTGTCACTTAGTTCGACTGAGGATGAAGAAGGGACTATTTTGCAATCCTGCGCCATCCCTTTCGAAGGGGTTGGTATTTGATTGGAGAATCCTATGATCCCCTAACGAGTTGCAATGCATGACATTTTTTGTTATTAGGGTCGACTAAGATTAAATTCTGTTTAAGGTGTTCAAACAATTTCATACCAATTCAATCAGTCACAAAATCACTCACAATACAAATTTCAGCACGAATTCAGATACATCAAACACATGTGTAAACTACTTACATTCACAATCATATATAAGTCTAAGTCTCCGAGTACTACAAAACTAGTACTCTATTACAATAAGCAATAACTCAACTTACTTGGAATGGCTCGATCGCTCGATCGCTCAATTCCTTACTTACAAGTTGATGTGTCTCTGGGTATCCTATAATACAAATAGGTCTTTTTAGTACTTATAATTTATGGTTTCATATTCTAATTTATATTTTAACTCATTTTTTTCGTATATACTCATTACGTCCTAATGATTCGTTGTACTCTATTTCAGTGTTCGAATCCTAAATGAGATTTTAAATTTTGATTCCTAAGCCTTAAATATGCTTGAATCCTAATGTGAAATTAATCACATTAAGCTCGAGTGTCTAAATATCCTATTGGGTCGTAATTTAGTATTCTAAACTATTCGATACACGCTAACCCTAATTGTAGTATCGGATTTATTCCCGATGTGTGAAAATCTTACATTTTGAGACATTTACTTAAAATTAAATGTTATTTCAGATTTATTATTTTTCTGATTTCTATTATAATATTACCTAAATAACTCTATTTTTTTTAGATTTATTAATTTACAATTTCACATATTACTAATTTCTTATATTAATTACCTAATTTCCTAAATTAACCATACTTATTACTCTAAAGGCTAGGATTAGGGTTCCACTGCAGAGATTAACATCCATAAACATCTAATTAATATCTAAATCAGTAATTAACATCTTAATCACCTAATTAACCCCAAATCACTCAATTTTTCCATCATTTTAGGGCTAAAAATTAACTTAAAAATTTCGAAAATTAATTTTAAAAAAATGGCTTCGTAACACTGTTCTACATCATATGAGCATCCTACAGAAAAAATTTGAGCTCCAAACTATACTCCTAAGACTATTTATTTTCCGTTCTAATCATGCTCGGTTTTGAACAATTTGTTAAGGACCCTATATTTTCAGACATAATTAAACTAAATAAATATTTTTCCCTAAATCTACATATAATAAAACCTCAGAATAACAAGTTTCATAATTTTCTGGGGAAAATAACTAATTTTACAAAATTATTCAAAAATCAGGGTAAATAAGGGACTAATTGGTTCGAAGCTTTCTGGCCGTCCAAACCTAATCCAAGGTTGTCGGTCAGCCCAGGCGGTGGTTCTAGTGTAGGGTGGTGGTGGTGGTGGTGAGTGGTGGGGAGTGGTGGGTTTGGTTCACTTGCCCAATCTGCACAATTTTCTTTTTTCTTTTTTTTTTCTAGATTTTCTCTCAATTTTTTTTAGTGTTCCTATTTTTCCCAAATGCTAAACTATCCAAATGACTTCTGTAAATTTTTCCCCTATTTATAGACATTTTTTGTAATTAATATGCATTAATTTGACAAAACTTTGCCCATTTTCCTTGATTTTTGGCTTTTAGGTTGTCTGATTTTTATTGGCTGATTTTTCTTTTGCAGATCTAAACCTGCCACGACCTGATTTAGATCATCTTATTCTCTTTTGATTTTTTTCTGATTTTTTCCATAATTAATTTATAATTTTCTTTAATTATTTGCTTAGTTTTTGGCCAATTTAAGTAATTTCGCGTATTTTTATCTACATGTAAATACATGTGAGGTACACGTGAACATTCCTAATTATTATTTTGGTCATTCTAAAATTTTTAGTATACATATAATCTATCTCTAGTAATTTATTAATTATTAGATTACATTTTTCGCATTTTCGGTAATTAGCAATTATTATGCTTAAAATTTGAAAATTTTATAGTCTCTTATTTTACTACTTATTTTCTTAAATTTAAGTTTACGGGGTCATTTTTACTAATATTCCTCTCAATAGTTTGTAATTTGGGTTTGATCGGATCCTTTAACCGATCACCCTAAACCTTGGGTTTTAAGTTCAATCCTACGGTTACTTGGCTTGGTTTTAGAGCTTACATCCTTCGAGCCGAGCAATTGTTCAGCAACTTAAAAAAATGTACATTCTGTCGAAATGAAGTGGTATCCCTTAGATATGTCGTATCTGGTAAAGGTATTAGAGTTGTTGATGAAAAGGTCCAAGCTATTCTCGAATGGCTGACATTGACCAGTACTACTAAAGTTAGGAGTTTTCACAATCTAGCTTCAGTTTTACCAAAGATTTATTAAGAACTTTAGTTCCATAGGAGCCCCATTAACCGAGCTGATCAGGAAGGACTCTTAATTCAAATGGTTTGAGAAGGCTTAAAGCAGTTTTGATGAGATTAAGTCCAAGTTGACTTCTGTCCCAATACTTATACTCCTAAACTTCAAGAAAGTCTTCAATTGGAGTGTGACACTTCAAGAGTAAGTATTAGTGCTATGCTAATGCAAGAATAATGACTTGTTGCATTTTTCAGTAAGAAGCTCAAAGGTGTCGATGTGAATTACTTAGCATATGATAAGAAGTTCTATACACTTGTCGGAGCACTTCAGAACTGGCAACATTACTTGTTACCAAGAGAGCTTATTATGTACACGAACCATGAGTCCCTCAAATAGATCCGAGGCCAATAAGAACTCTCCCAATGTCATGCTAAGTAGGTCAAGTTCCTAGAAACCTTCTGTTATGTCATTAAGTATAAGAAAGGAAGTGCAAACACCAATTAGTATGAGTATGATTCATACTTCAGACCCTTACTAGCCAAGTGCAATATTAGATAAGTAATGGATAGGTTCTACTTAAGTCAAAGGTTTTTTATGATTAAAAGCAAATCTATGTGCCAAGAAGTTCTATTAGGGAATTGCTTGTGCGGGGAGCCTATATTGGGGACTTAGGCAGCCATTTTGGTGATATGAGAACTACCGAGTTATTAGAGAAATACTTCTACTAGCTTGAGATGATGAAGGATATGTACAAAGTTTTTAAACATTGTAAGGTATGTAAGCAAGCTAAGGGAAGAAAATAGTCATATGAGGAATATATACCTCTGCTCGTACATGAGCAGCTATGGATAGATCTAAGTATGAATTTCATGATTAGCCATGCTAAGATACCCCGTAAACACAATTCTATTGTCGTGGTAGTTGATCAGTTCAGTAAAATGAGCCACTTCAATCCTTACTACAAAATTAATGATACTTTTTTTGTCGCTAACCTCTTTTTTGCAGGAGATTATACAATCACATGATGTCCTAAGAAGTATTGTCTCGTATCGCAATTTGAAGTTTACGAGCTTCTTCCAACAAACAATATGGAAAATGCTTGGCAATAAACTTATGTTCAGTACTTCTTGCTATCCCCAAACAAACAGCCAAACAAATGTTGTAAACAGAACAGTAAGCAACCTACTTCGAGCTATTGTTGGTCAAAATCTATATGATTAGGATCTCTGTTTGCTAATCATAGAATTTGCTTACAACCACTCCTCCCACAACTCAACGAGAAAGTCGCCTTTCGAGGTTATCTATGGGCTTAATCCAAATCTGCCTATAGATATGATTGCTAACCCAAACATTTTGAGAGAAAGTCAATTAGGTCTACAGCATGCTAAGAAATTATAGAGATTGCATCAAAAGGTTATTGAGCAACTAGCTAGGATAGTTGCTTTAAAGCGAAAGCAAGGGAACAAAGGACGAAAGCATGTCATTTATAACCTAGGAGACCTTGTCTAGGTTTACTTTAGTAAGGAACGATTGCTAAGAAGGAGAACTAACAATCTGCTACCTAGATCAGATGGCTATTTCAGAGTTCTTCACAAAATCAATGACAATGCCTATGAGATAAAACAACCTAAAGGATACAAAGTGTCATCGACCTTCAATGTTGCTAACCTAACACCCTACATACCAAAAGAACAAAATAACTAAGATTTGAGGAAAAATCTTCAACACCCTCCGAGAGCCAGTGGATCACCGACTTCCAGACCCATTACCCAAGCCCAACTTAAGGGGTTATGAGGCCTAACAAAGAGAATCCTATTTGTACAGCCCTAATGAGCACAACTATCAAGAAGGCTAGATGGTGAACACCCTAATTGCTCTACTTAGACATACGATGGCTTGTTTAGTCTCTTTTTCAGACACCGAGAACCCCATTATCGACTTACCAAGTGCCAAGGACGAGGTCCCTGTATACCAAGCTCTCTTAACCTACTTTGCTAAGCTGTTACTTCACTTGATCACCTCAGCAGCTTTCAATATAGCTTAGCAACAACAACCCTAACACTAACCTAACTCGACCACAATGCCCCAAGATCCCAAAACACGAACCCAATGATAGATTGCCACCTATCCTTTACTTTTCTAACATTATACTATATTCTCTTTGTCTTATTTACCTTATTTTCCCTTATTTGCAATATATTAGGTTTTGTTATTCTTAAATTACCCTTTTGTAATTTTACGCATTCCCTTTTGTTACCCTAAGGACTTACTATAAATAATCCCTTATCTTATAGCCTAAATGAGCATACCTCATTGTTAGTGAATATTCTTTCTGTTATTCTTGTGAGACACCATTCTCCAAGTACATCCTTTTACACTCTTATCTAATTTTATCTATAGCTCAAGATTAGTGGTGAGTGAACCTTAGCATTAGCTTATGTGTCATATTAAGTGAAGTACTAAGGTATGTCGTGTTGGTGCGTGATATTAGACAAAGGGACCTATCAGTTTTACAATAAGTGGATTAAGTCCAAGTATCGATCCCTTATGAACCTTAATTACTAATACTCACTAGATCTCTATTATCTAAATACAAATTTGAGTTTGAGAATTTAAAGAATCTAAATTAATTGCAGCAGTTACTAAATTAACAACTAATCAATAATTATTTAAGAACTTAATAAGAAAGCAATAAAACTATAAACTATTTTAAGATTCAAAAAACCGTTTCTAGATTTTTGCTTCCTTAAATCTAACATATGATTTTCTTTAAAGATAATCTAATTTACTTTTTAATCTTTTTTTACCAAGAGAATTCTCTATTAAAGTTAATCACTTTCTCAAGACAATTAACCATAACCCTAAAATTACCTATTAAAATATCATCTTAATAGTATGGCATCATTGCACAACAAATTTTCTTTGCTTTAATTCAAAATTCTGGAATGATCTTACAAATTATCTCTAATCTTGCAATAATCTTATTAACTGTACTTAGATATAATCTTATAAGAAATCTCTCAATTCTCTTATAAGATATCAAATTTTAAACCATTACCTATGGAAATAATAACCTAAATTATGAAGTATACATAATTAAACCAAGAAAAGACTAAAGAATTTAATTAATCAAACAACAATCATATCACATGAGTTGATATAGGTTCCACAAGACTTAGGCATCAAAGTTCTACTCTCTTTACATCGTAAAATAAAAATCTAAAATCAAAATATAGAAAAGATTAGAAATAAGAATCATGAAATCCATAAAAAGGTTAAATCTTGAAGTCTTCTTTTCTCCTTACTCTCTTAAATGTTCTTTTCTTGAAAAACTCTCATAAATTCTTGCTATAAAAGTTCTCTCTTTAAATGAACCCTAGTAAGTCTTTATATGAGAAGTGAAAAAAATAAGTCAGTTGGAAAGGATATGACTGTATCCCTTAGTTATGATGTTTTTGTATATTTCCATTAGGAGTAAGGTGCTAATTTTTCAAAATTTTCATTCCTATAACTTTTACAACAGACATTATATAACTATAAAGTCGTAATTGTTGGAAAATTCTTATTGTGAACTATCTACAAACTACCACTTCTTTTACTTGAAATCATACAATTAAGATCACCCATAGCTTTAGACAGATTTGATTAACCTTTTTAATTTTATTTTTATTTTTTAAAAAATGAAATGATAATTTGGCCTATAAAATCACCACCTAACTTATTTTCATTTTCTAAAATAAAATGCAAACAGAAATTGCAAATTTCTATAGTAATTTAATAAGATACTAAAATCGATTTAATAAGATAAAGTTAAAAGAAAAATATATAAAGAAAAAGAAATAGACAATTTCAAGCTTACCACTTTTTTTCACTAATCATCTTGCTAGCTAATAGCGATGCTCACCACCACCAGTAAGTTACCACTGTTGGTGAGCAAAATGTAAAATCTACTTCCATCCCCCTTACAATGGCCATGCTAATATTGTTGCACAAGGTGCTAGTGAAGGTATCTAAGTTCTCTAGCATCCTCGTATTGTGGATGTGGAGATAATGCACCAATCATAACAAGAGATTCACTTCTCCATTAAGATTAGCAATTTTGACACCTTTGCTTTTTAGCAATTATTTATGCATCGCCATAGTTGCACTTTCGGCTAATTTTATGGGGAAGTTTTGAATACTTTGCTACTATAGTGAGAGGATAACCTTGGTGTGCAATTGGAGATTTTAATGATGTTATTTCACGCTAAGACTATCGAAGTAATAGGCACTTTCTTATAAATAGGGCCTTTAATTATAAGCAATGTATGGATACATGTGAGTTAATGGATATGGGATTTATTAGACCACCATGTACGTGGTCCAATGAACAAAAACTGCCATCCTTGATACAACATTACCTTAATAGAGCACGATGTAATTACTCTTTGAGATACTTGTGTTGGCTAGCTTAAGTCTTCTACCTTCCTAAATGGCCTTCTGACCTTTGTCCACTTCTAATCAAAATTCATGCCTATCAACTAAACCATAAACCTGTCAAACCATATAGATTTCAACCTATGTGGCTACTTAATGATTTGTGTTGGTCTGTTATAAAGGGGGTTTGTGATCGTTACTAGGGTAAGATTGTGGCAATGTTACCAAATCTAACTGATGAATTGAAAAGCTGGAGTAGATTTGTTTTTGGCCATGTAAGGTTATAAAAGAGAGACATACTACATCAATTGTATAGTGTAGAGCAGCAAATAACCTATAACCTACCTACACATCTCATTGAAACTAAGGCCTAACATATATAAGAGTTAAGCAAGGTATTAGATAGGAAGGGATGTCTTCGAAAGATGAAAGCTCATACCAAATGGATTCAAGAAGGATATCATAACACTAAATATTATCGTGCCAAAGTAAAAGGTAGAAGAGCTAAAAACCAAATCCTAAGTTTGTAAATTGAACTAGGATCATGGATTTATGAGGATGAACAACTTAGGAGTTACATTACATCCCATTACACTAACTTGTTTACTCTATAATAGATAGCTTATACACTGGATAATCTTATCCCCATTTCCTTGAGGCAGGGTTTGTCTACATCAGAAGCTAAATCTTTGCCTAAACCCTTAATTCCAATTGAGGTGAAACAATTACTTTTTTTCCATTGGATCATATAAAGGTCTGGGCAAAGATGGATATCATGTCAATTTTTTCAAGAATGCTAGAACATGCTTAGTGAAGACATAACTCAACTTATCATTAGCATATACAATTTATCATTATCCCTTTGGTAGTTAATGATACTCAGTTGTATCCTATACCTAAACAATTAAGAGCATGCACATTACAAATGTTCCATCTTCTTGGCTTATGTACAACTTTGTACATGATCCTCTCTAAGACTTTTGTTTTTAGAGTTCGTAATCTACTTAAAATGCTCATCCATCCAGCCTAAGCAGCTTTTGTTTCTAGTCACAAGGCTAGTTATCAAATAATTATTGTTAATGAAATATTAGATAGTTTTCTTAGAAGAAACCAACATAAGGATTGGATATGATCAAAATTGACTTGGAGAAAGCCAATGATATGATTGAACGAAGCTTTATTCGCTGGGCACACATCAGCTTAAATTTCCCATCCCATTGAATCGATTTGATTTGTAAATGCATATTTAAGGCTTTTACTAAAATTATAATCAATGGAAGTACTACTCTATCTTTTCAACTAAGTCATGGTATTCGACAAGGGGACCCTATTTCCCCATACTTATTTATTTTGACATTGGAATTCCTTAGTAAAGCTAGTAAACAACAAGTATAATGCGAAAATTAGACAGCTTTTAAGATCTGAGGATGCCCCATCACCATTTGTCACTTTTTTTTTCGCTTATGATATCATTCTTGTAGGTAAGGCAACACAAACTTATGCTGACATCATTCAATCTACATTAGAGCAGTTTGCTACTGCATCGGGTTTGAAGATCAACATTTAAAAATCTATGGTGCTACTCGCTCGAAACACATTTGCTTAAGTTAAAGAGAGTGTTAGTAGACTTTTGGGCATTACAGCCGTGAAGAAATTTGATAAATACCTGGGTTTTCCTATTAGAGATGGCACAAAACCATCTAGCCAAGATTTTCAGTTTGAAATAGACAATTTCTATCGAAAGTTAGAGGGTTGGAAAGTGAAACATTTATCAGTGGAAGGGAGGTTAATTTTAGCTAAATCTATCCTATAGACAATTCTAATTACTCTATGTAAGTTGGTGCTTTACCTTCAAAGGTGATTCAATGGTTATCTTAGATCATAAGAAATTTCATATGGAATGGGAATAAGAAAAATGCTTCAATCATTGGGCGAATTGGGAAACTATTACAAATAGAAAACATAGAGGGGACCTTAGCCTCACATATCTAAACCTCAGGAATAAAGCATGGATGGTGAAAGGTGTTTAGGAATTTAAGGCTAGAAAGACTATCTGGAGCCAATTATCGAGGGCCAAGCACCGAAATCTCAAATTAGAGACTTAGAACTCCAGGGCAGTTGGCTCTTACCAAGTGAAGCAACTATTCAAGGGAGGAAATCTAATATAACATCACCATGTCAATATCCTTGGGAATGGTCAAAATACCAATTTCTATTAAGATGTCTGGGGTAGATTTTTTTGCGTTTGTGATCTAATTGAAGGTCCCATACATAGAGGGGTAGAATTGTTGTGTCAAAGATTGCTAGATTGATCCATTACACTGGGATGATGCGAAAATTGGGTTTCAAATTTCAAAAATTCTTGTCATTGTATTTGTCCCAATTCAACTTCACGAGGATGGGGATGCTGCTGGTATCTTTACTAAGATTCATGTCCAACCTTCTCTAAAATAGATACAAATGGTCCTTGAAAAGAGTTATAGGCCGCAAACATATGATTATAAATGGTTATGGAAGTCTTTATTCCCTCCATGAATCAAGTTATTTCTGTGAAGGGTTCTACAAGATAACTTACCTATAGTTGATAACTTAAGGAAAAGAAGAGTGGACATCACCAGTGGGTGTCCACACTGTGGAGAGTTGCAAGAAACAATACAATATGCACTACACTATTAGGAAGGATAATGGTTGTTTGGATTTGCAAATTGCATAAACTTCTTAGACATTATTGCCATGGAACTATGGGCAATATTTTTTGGCTTGTCATATAGTCTACAATTTCATATGCTTAATGTCTATATCTGTTGTGATTTGGTTGTTGCAGTAAAGCTTCCACAGGCAACTAATATTCCGATCAAGTATTATAATGTTGTTCTCGCTTACAGGAAAATTCTCTCCAAGCTACACGCTTAGCACATTAAAGGTACTCAAAGAGAATCAACAAACTTGTTGATGCTTTAGCTAATAATATGTGTAGGATCCAAGAAGATGAATGTCTTTTCTACCATCCCCCTTCCAATGTATGTAATATTTTAAGGGAAGATGTGCTTGAATATGGTGCTGTTAGACACTACAAGGATCCTATTTTCCAATCTCATATATGCTTACCATCCTCTACTGCTAGTAGTGTATGTAAGGGCATATAAGTACTTTGTATTTGCTTGTTTCTATTTCAATTTAAATATGCTTTCAAAAAAAAAAAAAGACGTAAAATGAAAGATAAAAAGTGTCTCGCAAACCGCCAAATTAATGATGATGGACCCACCAATCAATAGTAGGTCGCATTATCACTCACCAAGAGATGTTGGTGACCTACCTAATCACCATTTTTGGAATTATAAAGATATATAGAAAATCACACATTTTTCTTCTCTAACTAAAACAATCTAATTTTCACCTTCAAATAAGCTTTAAAAAAAAAAATGAGGATGGCTCATAACAGCTTACTACCTTCTAGATATAGGAGAGTGAGATTCCTCCATATGATTATCTTGATAAGATTGTAAATTTCATAGCCACCAAGCCTATTTAGTTTCTTAAACATTGGAGTTCAAAAATCAATATACATATTTTAGCCACCAGCCTAGTAGTCCTAGCATAATTAGGAAAACAACATATTGTTAAAGGACTTGATGCTTCTAACCCCATAAAGAGTGTCTCTAATAACAACTTTCAATCAATTCTTATCCAAACTTCAAAATAAGACTATGTAGCTCACAATATCATACACTTTCCTTGTAAACACAACATCTTTTCCAAAGTGAAGAAATTACGCAAACAACATTAAATCAATCGGTTTGATTCAACTTTTGTCATATGATATTCAATTTTAGCACGTTGTGTATTGTTAAAAAGCATATCAACAATGGTTTTATTTAAAATATAATCTAGTACATGTTTCAAAATTGCTCGAACCAAGTAAATATTAAAATGGTCACAACTTGTAAGTTTTTTACATGCACAAGTAAACAGTACAAACTGCTTACATGAATATATATATATATAATTTTATATTATAAATACAATAGAATATATAGACACATAAATATTACAAAGCTGGGTTAGTAGAATTAATGGAGGTAAACAAGCAACATATTATGTTTATCTTTAAATAAAATGTGAACCAACCAAACGCTAGAGAAATTCAAGCACTCATGTACAAATGAAGACCTAATTCCACACAAGCTCGTTATAATATGATCACAATCTTTTATATTCGGTATTATATTAAATGTTTCCGTATACATTTGCCCAAAAACAAAATCCTTTCTATATAAATGTATAGGTACTTTTCTATATGAGACCTATAATAATCTATTTATTGAACCAATAGGAATAAATGAAAATGATAAACTTATGGTTCTAAGAATACTATTTATAAAGACTAATTATAAAACACATACACGAGTTTTTCCTACATTCTTACTCTGCATACTAATATCATTTGTTTTGTCATAAAATTACATGACTCGAGCTTTTTTCAAGCTTTTTTTTCATTTCGCGTATTTGTATTATTACTTTTCAGAAATAATATTGTAAAGCCTTTTTTTTTTCTTTTGTTATAAACCCTTGTTGTGAGAAATGATTTAGGATAACAGTTTTCATAAGAAAAATGTCCTTTTGAACCTAACTCAATATGTACACCTGTGTGTGTGTATATAAAACGTGAATTGCTACTATTGAATTGGAATGACAGTGAAAGAGCTTCCATTTTTGGCAGATCTAGACAATGAATGGGTCTTGGACTTCATATCGCTAATGTTTGGGTTTTGTCGACGTGTTCGCGTGGAGAGCCTTATAATGACAAACGTTGATATGACTAGGCAGTACTACAAGTCAAATAATTATTGGACAAAATAACGTTTTTATTACCTCGTACAGCAACGAGAATTATAGGGCAACATAACTGTCAGGATATATGGACAAAAGAGATCAAATTGCGATAGTATATATATATATATATAGAATATTGAAGCGTTAAGGTGGCTTTGGTATTTACATGTATTAAAAACTATACTTTCATTTTATCAATCTCTCACATAAGATATACTTCTTACTTCATTCCCACAGCCAAAAGCAGGTGTTATACTGTAAGGTGGTTATTCTTTCTCTAATGTTTTTTAAATTGTTAAACTTCTTCTGTTCTTTTACGTTTTCTAAAATCTAAAGTACATAGTTGGGTCTCTCCCACTATTTTATCTCATTCATAATACTAAAAATTATTGGATGAGTATCTTTCATTTATTTAAATATTTATAATTTAGAGGGTGCAATGTCTGCAATAATAATTTCAAAGAAAGAGAGTCCACTTTGATGCCTTATATATATATAAAAAATGTAATTTATCTTAACAGGTGCAATGTCGACTATAATAATTTCAAAGAAAGAGAGTCCACTTTAATTTAGTGGGTTGCAATGTCTGCATTTTCATGAGAAAATGTCCTTTTGGGCCTAATTCAATATATATGCGTGTGTGTATATAAAACGTGAATTGCTGTTATTGAATTGGAATGACAGTGCATGAGCTTCCACTTTTGGCAGATACAATGAATGGTCTCGGACTTCATATCGCTAACGTTTGGGTTTTGTCAACATGTTCACATGGAGAGCCTTATAATGACAAATGTTGACAAGACCAGACAATTATACAAGTCAAATAATTATAGGACAGAATAACGTTTTCCTTACCTCGTACAGCAACGAGAATTATAGGACAACATAACTGTCAAGATATATGAACACAAGATATCAAATTGTGATAGTATGTATATATTACTATTCAAATTTTCATATAACTCTTTAATTGGATATCGTATGGCTATAATCTTATAAATATTAGAAAGCTCTAGTTTTATTAACTATTTGAAAGGTTTGGCTCAGAATTATAAAATGCGAATTGCAATTGAATTGGAATGATGGTGCATGAGCATCCATTTTTAGCAAATCTAGCCTATTAATGCTCTTGGACTTCATAGTTACTAACATTTGGGTTATTAATTCTTTATATTAGAAATGAATCATATAAGTATATAAATAACAAATATAGTATTTTGATCTATTTAAAGCCTAAAGACAAGTCTATGTAAGTCGCTATAAAAGCTTAGGAGAAGCATCAAAGGCACAATTGAATACCGTTGAGGCTTAAGATAAATCAATATTATATTTTGTTCTTCTCATTCATGTAATACGTTCTAAGGTATATAAGTTGGAAACAAACGGTAAGCCTTACTAGAGCAAAAGTGACATCATTATGTCTGTTTGGTATAGCAAAGCTATGTACCTAGAACTTAATTGAATCTTGTGTATGAATGAGCCCGACTTAGTATCAAAGCCACTCAATTTCTTTTCTTTAGGAGAGGAGGAGAATAGTTTATAACATAGAAAGCTTAAACACTACCACCGTTACTATCCCAGAACCATCCTCTATTACACCCCCCTACAGCTACTTTTAATCCAGACACTTCCTTAAAGAAATCTTATTTAAACAAGATAGATTACCTCTATGAGGTATTTTACCTTAATGACCAAGAAAAGATAGATAGAACATCTTTACCCTTAGTTAACCCTTACTTAGCTTTTGTTAGACCACAAAAGTCCTTGTTTAGATCTCTTATCGGCCTAAGTTCGAAGCAGGTCAAAGAGTATATCCAATCTTCCAAATTTGACAAATGTCTTATTAAGGCTTCTTAGGAATAATAATTTGTAACCTTATAGATACTTCTTGAGTTACTCAGATTATCGTTATCTTAGGGTTATACCTACATCCGCTATAGAGCAATTAGCTTTGCTCTAATATTCTATGAAATAAAAGGGTTACCAGTAGTAGCCAGGATGGCTTGTTGGATACAAGATTCCTAAAGTACCAACAGGCATGTATTGGTACTATCAAGACAACCCTCAATGTTGGAATAGTGTTTGTAACAATGTATCCAAATTATAATATTACTTTGGCTGATTCGAAGCTAATGGAAGCTCTTTAAGTACAAGTCCAGATTATTAGAGGACCATTGAATCCTAAGGCAATTGCAACAACTATACACTATCAAATGGTGTATAGAGCTCAAAATCATTCCTTAGATTTATCTCTACCACGGAAAGAAAATGAAGCCCTCATCATTTCCATGGATTCATATAGAACTCCCATAGTAATACATGCTTTAAGACAAATGTCCAGGACAGATCTATTGAAGATATTACCAACAACATGGGTGACAAGTTATGAGAAACGCCATCACAATACCATACCCATACAGTTAACTAATCTTATTTTCATGAAGAAAAAAGATAGCTCAGTAGTTATCCAATTTTAAAAGCCACAAGAGGAGCAGCAATCTAGCTCTTCTACTTTTCCAACCATGTTGTTGATTCAACCCTCAAAAGCTTATAAGGCTATGAAGCCTGATAAGTGACTACAACAGATTGTTAGAGCAGCAATCTAGCTCTTCCACTTTTCCAACCATATTGATGATTCAGCCCTCAGAAACTTATAAGGCTATGAAGTCTGATAAGCGACTACAACAGATTATTAAACACTTTGACAATCAAGGAAGACTAATATACTTTTTCAAAGATCCTTTTAATGGTCACCGCTATTTTGATGGAAACTGCTAATGTAATGATTCTTATGTCAAGCGAAACTTTCTAGATGACCTTCCAAGACTAGGCAAAAATAAGAAATCATCCTCTTATTAGAAGAGGTATGAAGATGGTGATCCTACCATCAATCCACTTAGAGAAGATTATGGCAAATGGCAATATATGGTTTGATATGGACCCTATCCTCAAAAAAAACAAAGAACCAAAAGTATGTGAACTTGATGAGTCTCTTATACAAAAGCCAAACAAAGCACCTCCATCTCAAATCACTAGTGGGACAAAGTTAAGTCAATATGTCGAGTCTCTCAGCAACATGCTTCAACTTGACTCACAACCAAACTCTATGTACAGTATGTACAAAAGGTTCAACAAAATAGAGATCAGATTAGATCTTATACAGGTTGAGACAAACTTGACTCCAAAACCTTTTTAACTAGAATAGGAAATAGAAAATAAAAAATTCACAACAATGGATTCCAAAAGAATAGCTTCCACCAAAGAAAAGGAGAGAAGAGACAATATCATCCTCAAAATCATCTTCACAAATAAAGATGACCACTAGAGAATTTGATACTTCTTCAAATTCTAATAAATCCACATCTAACAACAATCTTGTGGAGAATCTAACTGATTCTAATGATTCAAATTTGAAGATAACCTTGATGATAATCAAATATCAAATGAGAAATCTCCTTTACCAAGCTCAAAGAAGATTCCACATGATCCCTTTTTCATGATGCAACCTAATAAGGAAGTATTTCTACCATGTGAGGAATATAGAGTGGAAAATTATCGTCACTTTCCAAAAGTTATAGATCCTATAGGACAAGATGCTCTAGGAAACCAGAAAAAGAGTAGCACAACAGAAGCAGTACTCAGTTGGCATACTATGCTAAGGAAAATAGGATCTAATGTTGAAAATATTCAACAAAGGTTACCTACTGTTGAACAAAAAATAAATAACTGTCCAAAGATGATTACACTCCTTCAAAAGAGAATTGAGGAAGTAAAGAAGGCTATACCACAACTAGGTATAAGTCTTTAGGAATATGTCAACTAAAAGGAGTTAGAAATTAGAAAGTTGAAGAACCAAATTACTATGCTAGAAGCACAGCAAAAGGGTGTTCCATATGTTACAATCTCTACCACTGCAGAACTAGATATTTTCTCTAAGATCCTCAAACCTAGAAAGACTTCAATTTCCTTTTCAAAACCTCAACAACCTCAAAAGAAGACTCTTTTTTGAGTTGCAAGAGCGAGTCAGACAAATGGAGGCTTCTTGAAAAAAGAAAGGCAAAACAAAAGAAACCTCAAGTTCTATAGAAGATTTATACAAGACCTAGAAGTTGGGAGATGATGATGATTCTAATGAAAATACATCCAAATCTAAAGTCTGTATGGCAAAGTAACAGGATAATGTTCCTATTAAAGCCTTTTTAAAGGCATAACACCAATAAATAATCCCCAAGAATGCCATGACTAAGAAGAACAATGAGGCCATAAATGATTCATCAAAGAATTCTCAAAGTGAAGATGAGAATAATATCGATAGCTTTGATGATACAAAGGATTTAGATTTAGATGATTCTAGCAATCTTAATGAATCTAGTCAAGATCAAGTTGATGATATATCTGATCAACTTGATGGATTTGATGTTTCCAGTGAAGAAAGCATAACAATGATGACTCAAATTCTTATTTGACAACAGGTACCTCTTGTTCAAGAAGGACATCCAAGTCTAATGTGACATTTACATTAGACGAATCCTCAGCATCATTACTGCTGACAGGACAAGAGCCCTATCCTGCACGAATCCTCAGCCACTCCTGCCCAGACACCCAACTAGGTCATACCCCCCAATAGCACCTCCAATGCATTACTGCTACATATCTGGGATCACTCGTAAAATCTGCTATTGTAATCATTACTTCTGTAAATATTCCTTTTTACCCTTTGTATACCTTGTACATTACTTCTTTAAGACTATACCCTTTTTTGTCTTTTTCTTTTTAGGCATGTTGCCTTAAATACCCCTTATATTTGTAGTTGTAAGGATCAGAAGATTGAACATGAATACACTTGACATTTTCCTCTTATAAATACTACTTTGTTTACATTCATTTCACTCTTATTTTAACCCTTAAGTAAGGTTAGATGGTGAGTAACCTCACCGGACCATCTTGTGCATCATATCAAGTTATATCGTGAGTTTTTGGAAGTTCCATTGGTGCGTTATATCCATTGGAACCGTTTGTAGGTTTTTGCTTACTTTTTCATTCACATTTGTCTTTTCACATATTCCCCATTACTTTCCTTCAAGCTTTTAGCAAACTTAGACCGATCCAGCGACCAGCCTTGTCTGTTGGTCATGGTTCACATTAGAGACCTATCTAAAGGACGCTGCTCACAACGACACATGCTAAGGCCATGGCCATTCCTCTTCTATAAGGAATTGGGCAAAAGATCCAATGGCTCCTCTTGATGACCTTGAGGGAACAACTAGACACCTCCCTATCCTATGAGTAGATGTTTTGCAGTTTATGCAATCTCCCTCGCTTTCCATTAAATGTATGCTAGATCACTAATGCGATCCATCATGTCTACTTACATGGAAAAGATAAACTTAGAAAGTTAGTTCATTGGAAAACAATGCTATGTGACAAACACCTGCAATAAGAACCCATAGTACTAGTCTTACTAAAACACCAAACATTGCTCCTGTATGTCTTATGTAACACCTCATAATACTATAATACCGTGAATAGTACTAAGACACGACCTTGATCAGTAATGCATCGTCATATAATAGCTACACAATTGAAGATCACCACTCCTCTTTTGAATGAAGCTAAGTTGCATGACGCCTCACCTGGTGCTTGTCCGTCTTAATTAGAAGATCAATTCTATAGGGCGCATCTAATGTATCGGGATCCTTTAGGATCTCCTACATTCCGCCAAACTACCAGGCAACTCAATTTGGAAGGTTCAACTCTATAATGTGAAAGCACATAAGGTCTACACACACCCTCCAAAGGTCACTGTGGGCTAGATAATACGAAGGTAATTTATTAAGGATGCCGACAATATAAGGCCTTCAAACTACTTGTGAATCTAAGTGTTTAGGTTATAAGTAAAATATGCGATCCAATTAACATAGCGAGCTTATTCAAGATTCCATCAATCAAAATCATCCCAATATTGGCCTATCACATGGGTCAAAATCCCTATGGTGATGAACTATGTGTATCAACACCGTACTAGCAGACCCTGATATGGGATATACATATAATGACCTAGCTAAAACTCTTCCCATCGAGATATTGTCCGCTTTAGCATGAAATGTTACATGGTTTTGTCTCTTAGTGTAACAGTTTCCTAGAAGATCACTCATCCTAGGATTGCTCTAGTCCAAGCACACTTAACCAAAAGGCACTTTGATTATTAGAATTTCATTACCTAGCATATAAGAGGTATTACAATCTACCCCATTTATAAAACTGACATCCTCATCAGTTTCATTACATAAGTTCAAGACCACCACCAAGTAGAGCTCCACCTTTCAAGCTAGTGGATTACTTTAATACTACCTATAATAACCCAACTAAAACTCCTCTCATTAAGGTATTGTCTATTTTAGCATGGAACGTAACAAGGTTTTATCCCTTAATACAGCAACTTCCCAAGAGCTTACCCATCCTGGAATTACTCCAGTCCAAATACGCTTAACTTCAAAGTTTCGATGTACTCCAAGCTACTAAACCAAGCAATACACTTGGTGGTAACAATGTGTAATATGAGGAAACCTATCCCATGCCCAAATCTAGATTAGTATCACATCACCATCCATCTTCTAGGTAATGTAATCAGCAACCAGTAGAGATTCCGATATAACTAAACCAAGAAAGCTACTCCCTATACTACATGCCCACAATCTCAAAGTCTTCTAGTAAGGACAGGAACATCAGGTGTACCATGCTTCCCGATTTATTAGGAAGTGTCACTCTACTGATCAGCTGTAATATGTATGTCCATACATATCTCATAAGTCATCAACATCTTCACGCAACCGTTAGAATGACCCCTTCAGCCATGACATCTTTGCGCACCTAACATTAATGTCAATCTCGTTAGGTTTAATGCCTAGGAGATGCTCATACTCATTAACCTAAGTATGTTTAGTTAGCACAATCACATCATGGCTATCTACAGGTAACCCAAACTAAATGGAACGTCCTTTAGTATGATCATCATCTCCTTATAAAACATGCGAAAGGTATTGTTCTCCTATCTTCATCTCTCGACCAAAGCTATGACAAGGTATCAGTTAAGAGATATAAATGGCATGAACGCATTCCTATAAAAGCCAGCTTGCTCTACGTATAGCATGATGTGTAAGTCTAAAGGTATCCTATGCTCCTACCAGCACAAAGATACATCCGCCCTATGGCATACAACTTAGACTTGTTCATCAGGCCAAACCAATTCGAAATTGCCGGCTCAAGGCCAAACCGTAATCGGCCTGGTTAGTTATAGTCCTGAGTCGATTCAGCCAACCAAGCGATTCAAGGGCTAGTTCACCAGCCCTTAAACTGGATCCCCAATTTTTTTTAATTACATTAATAATTTATAATTTTTTACTTATTCCCAATTACGTGTTCTTGGAAATATTTATCAGTCCTCTCTCATAATTATATTTCATTTTGAAGATTATCTTACAATGTAACGCGTACATTTATATAACATAACACCTAATGTCACGTATATAATTAACTGATATTTTCGGTTGAAATTTTACTCAGTTCCGCAATAATAGGTTTGTCTTGCATAAAGTTAATATTACTACAAACATGAAGGACTTTCAAAATACTTATCTCAATTTATGATTATCAAAAATGAAGATTTTGTTTAAATGTTATTCTAGATATTTCCTTAGCTTTTTAATTTTTCCTTTATTGTTTAATTATTTATTTATAACTAGCAAAAGATTAATTTGATAATAACCAGCATGATTTAGGAGTTTCAATATAATTGACTTTTTGAGTTTGAGCATATTATATTACCCATAGTAAATATGCAACCAAATTGTATTACTTGCTGACGGCCTTCTTAATCAGCAAAGATCTTCTGCACATAACAAAAAGATTTTCCTATGACTGTACATCAAAAATATTGCCCACCATGAAGCTAACATTCCCTAACCAAGAAAATAGTTTAAATCAAGATAAATATACCCAGCCCAATAACTAATTAAATTTAATATAAACTATTATTTTCCAATTATTGGTCTCAAATAAGTATGGGACATCCTAAATTTGGCTATCCTTCCTCATTTTCATTTTTAGCTCTAGTCTATCTTCTACCCCACCCTACCCTCCCTGCCCCTAATGAGTGGTCTCACTACACCTTACCATCTATTAGAAGCAAATGGAGAAGTCAATGCTCGATCTACACTAATTAGTAATGTGGCTAATAAGCTTACATGGCTATCCTATGGCACCACTTTTGATGATTTTTTTTTTCAAACGTGGCTTTTTTTATTTTATTTTTTTTTGTCATGGGCCAACTGGTAGAGCCAACCTACCGGTTTAATAGTAAGCCAACCCGTCAATTCAATAACCCGTCAAGCGAGCTTACATGACCGAACCACCTAGGCCCTTGAGGCTTAACGGTTCAAAGTTCGGTTTAAGCCCATCATAATCAAGCGAAACCGGTTCATAAGCCCTCCAAGTCAATTCACGATTCAAAACCAACCATTGCACGAGTCTAATATAAGTGACTAATCATCTTGAAACAACAATCAAAAACATATTGTTAGCATAAGAAGATCAAGCGTCATTGTTGTTTAAATCGACATGGCACCTTAATCATATACCTTACTAACCTAAATCGTGTTAGGCATGCAATCAATAATTTATGCTTATATTTCCCATACAAAAAAGTGCCATCAATGCTCACAGCTAGCCTCAAGTTTTGAAAGGCATGCATGTATGACCAAATGTTTAGAACACTATGGAATACATTGATATGCTTTCCATTAAGGGTACCCGGAACATGTTCCCAAGTAACATAAGAACCTCAGTTAGTTTAGTGGATAATATTCAGTAACTTCAGCAACTCCATATAAGATTTATCCCACTCGCTATAAACTACTTCAACTATTTCATCTTAACATCGCAAACTTGCTGCTTTGAAGCTAAGTATCCAAATGTATCTAGGATAGTCTATCTGAGTACAGATACATTCACATCGAGTTCATTCCTAACCTGCCATTAAAATGTTAAGCCATGAAGCTAGAATCTAGCTGTCGGTGATCTTAGGATAAAATGGGATTCAATCATGTCTGTAGTCCTTTAAGAATTGTTACCAAAAAATTTGTATCCATATACTTCTAACATGTACAAATCTACCATCTACACCCCCTATCCATCTCTATGTAAACAACGTGTTAGATCTTCTTATCCGACTCATCAACATGGTAGTTATGGTGATGCCTAATGTGGAATGACTTAACTGCATATATCAAGTCAAATTTTCTTGCAAACCCCATCTCTTTCTTCAACACATCACCAATATTAAGTTCTTCCGAAGATATAGCAACTTCTTGGAATGTTATATAACCATCCCCACCATCTATTGTATTAAAAAATAAAACCGGATGCTCAAAAGAAGGGACACTCTGCTGATTTATAAGCTAAACAATTTGCTGAACCATTTGAAAGTCACACACTACACCACCTACTGGGAGTATGGGGTCATCTAAAGTGTTTAACTCATCATCATTGTATTACCCACCCATTTCACCCTCCCGGATCTCTTTGTTAAGATTATTACTAATGAGCATATCCATTTCCTCCATACAAGGCTCATTAACATCAACAGTTTCTTCAATAGTCAAAGCATCTATGGAATGGTTGTACTTATAAGGATGGAGGCATAACTATCAACATGACAAATTCATTAAGCATAATTCTCTTAAGTGTCATGGTAAAGCTATCTTCAACTTTGATGAAAAGCTCTTAAATAAATAAGCAACCTACTTCATTTGAAAATTCAATCAAATCCTTTACATCATTGTCATCACTAATAGGACTCAAAGAATAATGTTGTCACATTGAACTATCAGGAATAATAGCGAGTTGCCTATGAAACACTTCAATATGATGAGTGATAACTTCAACCTCGATAGTTAAAAAAATCTTCTGCAACAATTTCACATATCCCACTTCTACTTTCACCTTAATTTTTTTTTCAAGGTTGGTCTATCATAATACACCCCATCTATACCATCTAGTATGTTTCCATAAGTGAAATGGAAAATCTCACATGGTTCACCATACTCTAAAAACAATTTCAAGCACTAGAGCACAAATGACAAGATATTGCAAACGAAGGATTGCTAATGAAATTACCTGTTTTAGATACTACAAGAGAAGTGAGACTTGCAAATAATTTCAAATTTAACCAACAAAAATTAGAAAGAGAAACACATTAGGGTAACTAAGCTAAATTTCAGATTTAGCTATGATATACATGTAAACTTTGAAAGCACAATTCACCAATAAGTATATTAAGTTACGTATACAATAATAAAAGACTAGTAAGATCGAGTCATTCCCATGGAGATTAGGACTAACTTTCAACTATATTAGCCTAGCTATAACTCAGCAAATCGAAATATAAAAAAAAATAAAAGAATAAGAACATAAATCTACTCCTAATTAATATAAAATATTAAATCTATTTCTAATTAATAAAGAAAATATAGGAAATCAATACATAAAGGATTAAATCAATAAACTTGTAAATTGAAATATTGGATTAATATTAACAATCATGATATTAAAAGATATCACTTTTGACTATTAGCTCCTTAAATGATTTAGATTATTTTTTTTAAATCCCCTTTCAAGTTATCAAAGTAATGAAGTATGGAATCACTTTCTCTGGAAGTGTGAATTACCCTAATTACTTTACTAAGTCTTTCTATTTCTAGAAAAATTATTTAGTTAATTAATCATTTTATGTTCTAAACCCTAACCCAATTCTAATGCATAATCTCTTAAGTCTCACTTGTAATCGAATGTTAGTTTATCATGTAATCGATTGAATTAACGTTTATTCTTCTTAGATATTAAATAAATCTAACATGCATTCCACAATTAATAAAACACATGCTTGATGAAAAAAAAAAAATCAAGAACACTAATATTCAAATATTTAATATAAAAATATTACAGATCCGTCAATCTAATATCCCACAGACAAATTCATAATTAAATATAACATACAAATCACAAAAAGAAAAATGTAATCCATAAATAAAAATAATAAAAAGAAAGAGAAAACTTACTCTTTATTGAAGAACTCAAAAATCCCAATTCTTTGATCTTTGCATAAATTACACCACCGCTTGCTATGATGTTGATTCCGTTAATTTGCAAACTTAAACTAATCAAACAAATCTCCCAATCTACTCTACTGTACAAGTCCTGGCTGGGAATATTGTTTTCTTGTTGTCGTCTTCGCCCGCGGCCACCGTCTCTTCATGTCGGTCATCTCCTTTTCAAAAAGAAAATAAAACAATGAAAATTGGCTTGCTAACATCTGGACATTGGCATAGATTTCAATGGACATGAGCTTCCATTCTCCGAAATGTCTTCGCATGGACTCCGGGACGTGGGCTTCCAATCAATTATTAGACTTCGTGGGCTGGACATTCTTCAATAAAATATAAAATTTCTTATGGCCCGAAACGTGGGGACTTCATGCGTATGTGTGGGCTTTCGACTTAAGACACACCCATAACATGACCAGGTATATTTCATTCCGGCCTCGGTATAATCATGTCAAATGTCAATTGATTCTGTATTGTGTAACTTTCTGATCATTATATAAATAAATGTAACTCCATATCAATCAATCAAAAGTAAGAATCTTAAAAGCTCGTAACTCTTCCAATTAAAGTCCAAATCAAGTAAAATTTAATCCGTTCATTTCCTTTCTATCTCAATTATTTATCAAAGACTTAAAATAAAAATATTTTCTAATTAAGCACTAAATATTTATAAAGTATCCATAAAAATATCAAAAACACTATAAAAGCTCATTTATAAATATATGTAATAAAATACTTATCAAACTCCTCTACACTTAAGTGTTTGCTTATCTTCAAGCAAAATAAATAAAAAACATGAAAATTTTCTAAGGACAAGAAATTCTCAAAACCCATTACATGAGAAAATTAACCATTCATTACATTCAATCAAAGTTCAACATCAAAATTGCATCCAATCAAGTAAAATTAAATTCTTCAACAATGTTTACCCACATTAGTTTACTCAATCATATACCATGTCCTTAAAATATAAAATAATTAAATACTAGGTAATAAAACCACACTAGAGTTCAATAACTAATCTATGTAAGTTAGAGTATTACCCATATCATTTAATCAAAGATTAACAAACTTAAGATCAGGTTTAATACCTCCTTAATTAGGAAAGAACTATTAGAATTTTATACATCTCACTAAAATATATACACTCTCCTTTTCCACCTCTCCAATCATCATAATCTAAAGTAAAGACATATTATACCTACTTATCTTTTGATCATCCGCTTAGTATATATTTTTGTTGGAAAACTTTTCAATTCAATTGCTTTATTTATACACAATTACTTTAATTGACTTTATTGGCAATGGAATTCAAACCTCACTCTTCTAACAGATCATGTTGAATCCTTACCAACTTATCCTCACATAGATAACAAGAAAAAACTTTACTCTTCTAATAGACCAAAGTCGATCCTTACCAATGTAGCCAACTTATTTACCCTTTTTTTTTAAGCCTCCAATTATTTTAATTTTTTAGGAGATTTTCAAGAAATAAGTTTCATTTATTCATTTACTATGAATTATAAGGCTCTAAAAACTTCTAAGAAATAAGTATACAATAAAGCAGGCTTAAAAATAAGAATGACCGACTCTTAACAAATGACATTGCCCTAATCTTAAGTAAAAAATCTAAGACTAAATAACATGTAACTCTACTTCATACAGATTATATAATTCAACTCTATCATTTTCTAATAAGGTCATAGATAATCAAATAAAATTATGTATAAAATTGAGAAAATTTATCCCAAAAGTCTTTATTTATTCAATTTGAATGCAAATCAAATTTGTGAAATATAACGATTAATAATTCAATAATTCTATGTAAAAACATGTATAGGGTAAATTAAACTATGAAAGCTCAAAGTACTTTATAACTAGTTCGCCACACTTAAACTATACATTATTCTCAACGTGCAAAACAAAACAATGAAAAGTACAAAGAGAAAAGGAGTAAAAGAAATTGATACTTCCTTGGTTAAAGTGATTGGTGCAAATTGCTTTACCTTTTATCACATCATCTCAAATCTCCTAACCCTATCATCTGTACAATACACAAAATGACACTTACCCTACAAAAAGAAAATAAGACCCAAAAAAAAAAAAAAAAAAACCTGAGTTAGTGGGTTGCCTCCTACCTAGTGCTTGGTTTAAAGTCATTAGCCCAACTATCTGACTTTTTACTCATGGCAGATCAAATTGGGGCTTACTTTTATGCACCTTATCTCTCATATTTTTGAATGCCACTTATTCTAACCAATATCGATGAGACTCTAAGTGGAGCATCAATTACTATACAGGTTTTATTAATAGGAGAGTCTCTCATTTTTCATCACTTGACCTCTTCATCTTCAACTTTCAATGATAATTTGCTATTCTTAACATCAATCAAAACTCCAATAGTGGCCAAAAATGAGCGCCTAAGGATGATTGAAATTCTCGAATCTTCCTTTATGTCTAAAATAATAAAATCTACTAAGAATATAAATTTGTCAACCTTAACCAAAACATCCTCAATTAATCATTGAGGTATTCTAATGGATTGGTCAGCTAATTGAATAGTTGTCCCAATCTCCTTCAATACATCTCCCAATCCTAATTTCTCTACCACTAAAAGTGGAATCAAGTTTACACTAGCACATAGGTCACATAAGGTGTTCTTAAATAACATATTACCTATGGTACATTCTAATGTAGACTTGCTTGGATCATTTAACTTAAGAGGGAGAGGATCCGTATCAAGCCCCGAAGCGGCAGAGTCGTAACAGCCCCGCCGTGTAAACCACCCTAAGATAGAAGTTGGCCTCACAACCGCTATTCTAGACCTGATCTACACAAGGCGTCCACAACTAACCCGCTTTGAAGTAGACAATTTGTAATTTAAATAAATCATTTACCTATAAAAGTGAGGAATTATATATATATATGTTATCATTCAATTATTGCAGTTAAAGTTTACAACATTTCTCTATAGTATATTCCCTAGTTATTACATCACTCGGAAATGAAAAATAATTCTAAAATAAAAACTTAGACCTTAAAATATGTGTTTATTCTTCAATGTTTTTCCTCACTCCCCAGGATCCAGCAGTTGCTAGCTTCGGAGTAATTGGTTGCCGCTTCTTAGCCAGCACCTGCACGATATCTATAGGGATGTGAGCAACCACAGCTCAGTAAGTTAGGACGGAGGACTTAAAACTATACTAGAAACACAACAAGGTTTTCAATCACTTATTAGATGCAATGCATGTGCAAGCAAATGCCATCGCACAACGTTGTCCGGCCCGTCGTGAGATTAGAGAAATTGCGCCCGCTCTAATCCGGGTTGAGGAGTTACCGTTAATGTAACAGCTCACGACCAAACCCAGGCTTGTGTAATGGAGACCTTGCTCCTCCCGCGACTACCTTCGAACCACTGTCTTCACCCCCGCCGCGACCTCCTCTCCTGTCACTTAGTTCGACTGAGGATGAAGAAGGGACCATTTTGCAATCCTGCGCTATCCCTTCCGAAGGGGTCGGTATTTGGCCGGAGAGTCCTAAATCCTCTAACGGGTTGCCATGCATGTTCGATTATGATTACTGGTCGTATATTTAATTAAGTCCAGTTTAGGGTGATCGATCATTTCATACAATTCATATAATATGTGCAGAGCAACAAACAGAATCATGGCATCACTCATAATCAAGCACATGCATACATTCAACTATCTAACAAGCACAACCAAGCATAATCTTAAGCCTCCCAAAATACAGCATCGTATTAATCCCAACTTACCTCGACTCCTTCGCTCGCTCACTCGAGGTCCGATTTGCTCAGGCCATCGCCGATTATCCCTATAACACGAACGTAGTTTCAGCTTTTCATATAACTGTTATAGGTTCGTTTTATCCTATAATGCTTGTTGTTAGGTTTTGTTTAAGGTTTAATATGCCTAATTATCTAGGTATTAAGTCTTTTACAATTATTCTAGGTTTGGGGTTAGGTTCAGGTTCGGTTTTCGCATCGATTTCTAAACCAGGTTTTTAGTTCGATTTTTAAGTAATGTTTTCAATTTCAACCCTAAAAATCCGTTTCAACCTATAATGTGAAATTAATCACATTACTTCCCGATCTCCTATATACCATTATTACCCCTAGTCAGTATTTTATTCCATCCGGTACACTTAAATCCCTATTTGTGTACCGAATTTACTCCTAATGTGAGAAATTTTTACATTTTTCATATCATTACATAAATTCAAGTTTCTTATCAGATTTATTATATATCCCTATTATTTATATAATATCAATTTTTATCCTAATATTTTCTATTTATTGTATTTTCAAAAATTACACATTTGCATTATTACATATTATGCACATAATGCATTTCTAATATTTCTATTACCCTAATTACCATCTCTAACATAAATTATCACTTCAAAATGTCTAAATTCATCCTAGATCAGGTTTTACACCTAATTATTCTAATTTACAAAATTAACTCATAATTTACTATGTTTTTCTATTACTAATTTACTACATAATTAACCTAATAATTACATCTAACACCCTAAATGCTATAAGTATCATACTCCATCAGATCTTAACATCCTAAAACATTTAATTATTCACTAAATCAGAAATTAATCATTTAATTACATAATTAATCCTAAATTACCCATTTTATGCCTCTTTTTAGAGCCTAAAAATTATTTAAAAATTTCGAAAATTAATTTTTGAAAAAGGGCTTCATAACACTATTCTATATCATCTGAGTAATCTATAGAAAAATTTTGGGCTTGAAACTACACTCCTAAGGTCATTTATTTCTAAACCGAAATGTGCTCGATTTTGCATGATTTCTTAGGGACCATATATTACGGGATATAATTTCATCAAAATAATATTTTTCCTAAAAACTAAATACAAAAATATCCCAGAATAACAAAATTCATAATTTTCTAATTATATTTACTATTTTTACAAAAATTCACAAGATTCGGGCTGGAAATCGGACTCACCGATTTGGGTGGCTCTGGCCACCGCGGGCCGCCGTGGCCTTGTCGGCCGGCCTGGGCGCTACCACCACCGTGTGGTGGTGGTGGTGGTGGTGGTGGTGGTGGCCGTTCACTCCCAGCTCCTCGTCTGGTGTGGGTTCCTTTTAAAACCCTTAACTGCACAGTTTTTCTTATTTTTTTTTATTTTCTGGATTTTCTCTCGAATTTTCGACTCTCCCTAATTTTCTCTGATTTGTATCTGTCCAAATGTGCTCTTTAATTTTTCCTGCTATTTATAGGGCTTTATGGAATTTATTGTGCATTAAATGGGACAAGACAATTGCCTTATCCCTTGATTTTTGGCTTTTATGTTGTCTTAATTTAATTGGCCGAATTTTTTCTTATTTTTCCCAGCTGCCACGACCCAATTCTGGATGATTCATGATTTTTCCTGATTTTTCTTGATTTTTCCTTAATTAATTATGAATTTTCTTTAAGCATTTAGTATTATTTTAACACATTTCGCGTATTTTAAGTAATTACGCGTATTTATACTTACACGTATATTCATATATAGTACAAATAAATATTCTTAAATATTATTTAGGTCATTCTATTATTTTTAGTGTACATATAATCTATCTTTAGTAATTTATTAGTTATTATATTACACTTTTTGCCTTTTTGGTAATTAGCAGTTATTATGCTTAAAATTTGAAAATTTTATAGTCTCCTATTTTACTACTTATTTTCTTAAATTTAAGTTTACAGAGTCATTTTTACTGATATCTTGTTAAATAGTTTATAATTTGGGTTTGATCGAATCTTTTAACCGATCGCGCTAAACCTTGAGTTCTAAGTTCAATCCTACGGTTACTTGGCTTAACTTTGAGACTTAACTTTGGGGCTTACAATCCGTAATTGCATTAATGCACTCTTAAGACCACATAACTGTCTCTTACCCATTTAACCCTCTCTTCTTACCAAGAAAACTCTTCCAAAAACCTTTTATAGTGAGGTGTCTACTTTAATACATCTGTAAAGAAGATGTTTATGTGCAATTTCTTAAACATATCCCAGAAGTTAGTATATTGCTCATCATCTTCCTTCTTTTAAAACCTTACTAGATAAGATATCGATGGCACACTTAGTTTCTTTGTATCTATTAAAATTAATAACATATAGTTTAATTCAATCTTATGAGCAACCCTAATTCAAGCATGCGTCTTTTTAAGCTATTTACATATTTGACCTTTCTCATCTAATGGCAAATGGGAAAGAAATTGCTTGTAAAACTATTAATAAAGTGTGAAAAGCAATATTTTGGTATAAAGAAAAAATATAATCAGAATTTCCTATTAAAAATAATGTACGAAGTTGAAGTTTATGAAAAGATAAAAAAAATTTTACTAGTTTCACAAGTACCATAATCCTTTAAAGTACAAGTTTTAAGGTAGTTCCGAAATACTATAGCATAAGTTTCCGTTCCAAAAATTTAGAAACTAGTACTTATGGGGTATAGCATGGATAGAGATTCACACCTTATCTATACTCTACTTGTGCCTCTAAATAAAACTTTATCTTTAATGTCTAATAAATACACTAAAATCATGAAAAATAATTTTAAAAAGATAATAAAATTTAGGAAAAACTGAAAAAGTAAATTTTATGAATCCTTACAATAAAAAAATTGTTCATATTCACAAATGCCCCAATTTTGGCAATTTATTGTATTGGATTTCTAAAATAAAATATATAAATATAGATTTTTTTATGGTTCCGTCATTATTTTTTACAAGACCAATACCGCTCTCCACTACATTCTTTATTTACACTCTTTTAAATTTAGATCATTAAATAAATTGTGAATATAATGATTCAAATTTAAAGAAGTGGAAATGAATGGTGGAATGGAGTATGAGATCGGTTCCGTTAAAATAGGAAACGAAACTATAGAATTTCGTAAGTGTTGGCTAATTTCCCTAGGGAAACGAGGAGCAACTTTCAATTATATAGTCTCAAGTCGCACTAATAATAGTTTTAAGATATCTTGTAATAGAGCTTTTCAACGGCCATAAGATTGTACTCATATGTTGTATGGATTATAAGTCCATGGATTGCAAGTTTTGGAACAGTAAAATTTCAAAAATCATTATCCGGACACTGCCACAAATAAATCAAAGTTTTATATCAACAATTTTAATTGCATTATAGTTACGTAGCTCTAATAAAGATGAAAGCCATTTTCTCTTGATTCACTTAAGGAACACCATCCTTCCATTCAATGTGACTGGGACACCATGGTTAGATAGAAACTTGAGGTTTAATAAATTAAGGATAATTTCACATATTCGTTGTGTTTTGATGAATTGAATCGATGTGGCCATGTCATGTCCTACAAGGTATCATTACTATGAAAACCTGCTATGGGCATTTTACGCCCGTTTACTATCTAAAATGAAATAAATAGATATGTTGACTATTATTAGAATTAGGTTAGAAATTTATATTCTAATATTTACTTCATATAAATGTGTATTATAGAGAATAGTTGTTTTTATGCTTATTTCATCTCATTAATTACAGTATTATATTGTGAATACAGCTAAAATTATTAATTTATTCTACTTGATCACTTTAAGAAATAACTAAAAGGTTATTTAATTGTAATATTAATAAAGGTACAATAATCACACCATTTAAACTTTATATTCCCTCTACATAGATAATAAAAATTCCATCTTTTTTTAGGTAACGAATACACTCAATGGAGTAGGAGTAGAAAAGTCCAAGAAAATTAAAATTCTCTATCCATTTTTCAAGTAAATAAGATAATAGAAAGTTGAGATGAAATCATTATTTTATTCCCTCTCAATTACCTTCTTAAGAAGAAAGGACTCCACTAATTATCCTAAATCTTGTCAAACATTGATGAAGTGCCTAATGGCTAATCTATAGTTTCCACTACTAAAATCATAACTTAAATAAGTGGTAATAGTATTCCTAAATCATTAAGTGAAGGTTATTGGCTTCATAATTAAAAAATCAAAGAAACTTCCAACCACCAACTAAAGTTCTACAAATATTAAGGGCAGTGTCATAATTTATACTTCAATTTTGTCACTTTTTGTAATTATACACTTAAAGTTTTGACTTGTCTAATTATACTATCGATTGAAGATTTAGTTATCGACGTTTATACTTCCATTAACCACAATCCATACCATAATCTAATTAGCACAATTGGCTAATGGGGTGATCACCTATGACCTTAAAAGGATCACTCAATCCCCTTAAGATTATAGATGACCACCACAACTACCAATTAGTCTCACGACCCACATTTTTAAAGGTATAACCACCAGCAACATAAGGGGTTATGCAACTCTCGATAAGTGACAAAACAATCCCTATAAGGTCGTAAGTTGTTACCTCATTGGCTAACTGTACTAATTAAACTAATAGTATGAACTAAAGTCAACTAAAGTGTAAACAATGATAACTAAACTTTTAATTTAATGTATAATTAAATAAATTACAACTTCGAGTATATAATTAACGAGGAAGTAACATTAAAATGTAAATTGTATTATTGATCTACAAATATTTTACATAACAACTTAAATGAAACAAAAGATGTCTATACATTAACTACCATCTATGGGTAGGCTACTTGCCATACTGTACCAACAAGAAACGTGCAATATTCACAAACCTATAGATAAGTGGGCGCAATCCTCGTAACTCATTAAGATGAGAATGTCTCTGAATACTTCATATAATATGCAATGATAACCAAAATGTCAACCAATATGCTATATACGAACAACTATGGGATTGCAACATCGCATATTGTCTTCAAATGATTAGTGAAAGGTTAAAAATATAACCCTTCTTTAGTCAAGGTTGGGGATTGTACGTGGACTCCATCAATTGGCAACACACACCCACATAGATATACATATCCTTTTGTGTAGTAGCGTGGACAGTGGCTCCAAAAGTTGCATGATACTCCCCACATCACTTAGATTACCAATGGTGAAGCATATTGTTATTCCTCAACCCCTCAAAGTTACCATGTAAAATATGAATCTTATCGCAAAATTACAACGTTGGATCCAAATATATTACTCCTAGCTAAGTAATATACTTGTAATTATTACCCGGCAATGATTTCCATACAACATCACATTCATTCGATAAATCATAAATGGTCTGCAAGTAAATAATGTGTAATATTAAAGTGGAAAAAATCCATTTTTGATATGTTATATTTTTAAATAATATATTAATTAATTATGTTAGCAATGTGTAACAAGTATGAGCAAGATAATACCGGGGATTGCTTTAACACATAGCAAGTGTCATTAGGATATACCCATAATACTTGAGTAGATGGGCACTTACCTACATGTGTATTCGTATAATAAAAGAGATAAAAAATAAATGTACATTGAAATACAAACTTCCATAAGAGCTCATATAGGAAAGGTGTAAAAACTATCAAACTGAAGAAATTTACTAGTTTTTACTGGATTCAGTCTTGAGCTATACATGAAATAAGAGCTATACTTTGACTTTAAAGGGTAGTTGAAGAAATTTATTGATAAAAAGTTAATTTCTTGAGAGATATAACATCAAATCAATCTCTTTCTTTGTTATTCTTTTATTTTATAAATAAATAAATAAATTCGTATTTAACTTAATTAAATAATTATTTGTTATTTTTAGGTACGCCCATTGATACACAACTAAAGGAAATAGAAAGATATGAAGGAACATAATCCAGGAGTCCTAAAAGAAAATCCCAAACCCATACAATACAAATATTTGACAAATTTTAGCTTGTTTTATATTACACATCTTAAAACACCAAATGTTTCAAACCACACTGTTGTTTTCCTTCCCTATTTTTGTCAACTCCATCTTCTTCTTTTTTCAGATTATATTATTGGTATATATTATTTTCACTTGCATTTTAAGTTAGAATTTCTACTTTCCAATCATCCTTTGTTACAAATACTTTTTTTAACAAAGCAGTTCTATTCGTCAGGGGTATTAAAGTATTTTAGATGATTTGGACCAAATTAGAATCATAAATCAAACCAAACAAGAAGCGCATTTCTCAATCGGGTTTTGGTCCATTTCGTTGACACACCTCTGTCAAATTTGGCCAATGTCATTTGATTTATAAAGTGAGCTAGCTAGATGACATGTGAAAAGTCTCTTGGTAGAGGGACTTGACCAAAGTGCTAAATGTGTCGTTCTCAGGCTAAGCCCAAAGCTCTCTTTGGCATCCAAGCCTCCGAGATTTGAGATAACAAAACAGTTTAGTATAAATAGTATAAGAAAAGTTTTAGGGGAGTACTAGAAGACTTTCTTTTGTCTGAGGCAAGATTTTTGTGTTGTCTATTATTGCATGGCACAATTTTTATCTTCCCCTATCATTTGAACCATTCCATTAACTGTCCAAACCGTATCTCGAGATCAAAATTCAAGATAATGTTAAAGTCTATAAAATCAATTGGGAAAATATGAAATTGGTATCTGAATTTCAGGCGTATCTTTAATTCTATACATAAAATTTGAAGTTGCTAGATGTGATACATGGTCAAATTTTTGTTTGTCAAATTTATTATCTTAGCTTTAACTTGTACTATTCAACTATTGAATAATTATGGTGCCATCTTATGAAAGTGATAAAGTTGACAAATAGAAGCTCAATAAGGTATCACACATAGCAGATTGAAATATTGAGTATAAAATCTAATATGAGAAAGTTTAATTGGATATATTATTTAGTAATTTCAAATATCGAGCCAAAAATTAAATAAAGATTGAAATAAAAGATAGTGATTTTGAAATTATTCGAAATCAATAAGACATTCTACCTCAAGACTGGAACAGAATTCAAATATATATATATATATATCATCCAAGATCTCTTGCCTTTACAAATCATGAAAATTCTGTTTAGTTTCCTAAACATTGTAGCAAAAAAATAGGCTCAAACTTTGAGGTACCACAGCAACGATATAAAGAAATAACTCATTATGATAATATAATAAGTTGTTCCATTTTGTGCCTTAAATTATGTAAGAATAACATCAATAACTAACACATATGACATCATAGATGCTAATATTCATACACATTATACAGGCCCTTTATAAATTATGGCTCTTATTGCTGCACATGTCAAGGTTCACCAAGAATGCTTTAGAGTACGTTTTCAAATAAATACATGCATCTTTAGAGATAAAAATACGAATTATTTATGATAATTCCCTACCTTAATAGATAAGATTTGAATATTTCGCCATCTTCCTCAAATCATCGATGCCAATCCATCTTTGATCCACTGAAGAGATCGAAACACCTTATTTTTGCAGTCATGTTTCATTCCAAACTTGTGCTTCCCAAACTTTCTCTTATTTGCACCAAAAGCGGATTGTGTTTCTTTGGTCGGATAAGAAGCCATGTAATTGATAGCACATTTGCCGTAAGGTAAATCGGTATTCCTTACTATTAGGAAGTATCCATCAAGTCCCCAGTAGATTCCCCATGAATTTTTCACTATCCAGTAATCAACGCCATCCATTGAACCATAACCAACTATCAGAACCGCATGGTCAATGTCTTCAGGATCGGAAGAGCAACTCCCATTGTAAATTCCCTAGTAATACCAAATCAAAACTGTGATTCCAATGTGAATTCTCAAAAGGTTTCTAGCGTTATAATAATACTAGTATCAATTTAAACCATTAATTAATTCATTGTAACTTAATCTATATAATCCATTCTATCAAAATAACTCAATCTGTTACTTAAACAACAAGTCAACTAATTAATTAAATGAGAAATTAAAAGAAAAAAAGTAATTCGTTAGTCTTCTATAGTAAATTTCCTTAATCTGCGTTATAAGTAATGCTATATTACTAATGTTACTGTAGAAAAATTGAATCATCATGTAACAACAACAACAAACTTGTAGATTGAATATTGAATAAGATAATGTAGAAAGGTTTTAAGACTTACTCCAGTATAGAGTTGGAAATCCCATGGGGATCCATCCATACCAACACTAATTGGCTGTTGAAGGACTGCACAAAGAAGAGCACCATCCGACTGATATACATCTTCATACCCAGTGATGCTCACAACCTTATCAGTCTTTTCCTGATGTATAAAAATCAGTTCAACTTAGATAAATAATAAATTCCCCAATGGAGAAAGGAAAATAAATAAATAAGTAAATAAGTAAAGACCGTTTGTATCTAAAAATAGATCGGTCTCCTATTAGATTTTTAATACGTAGGGCAAAATAACTTATGATGACTCTCGTTTTTCTTATAAGGATCCTAATTTCTTATGTGTGTGAAAGATAAATGGAAGATGTAGATACAAGTGTATCGGCTATTTTACTCGCCTTAGTGACATTGCAAGTACCATCGACACCATCAATACTCGTATAAGGATAGTCTTCTCCAGAGTCAATACCACCGTTTTCAATGACCCATTCAAAGGCATAGTCCATGTAACCCCCGTCACATCCATAATTGGTAGTATCACAGTCTACAAGCTCCTGTTCCGATAGGCTGATTAGTTTACCGGTGGACAAGGCATTTATGCCTTCAATGGCTCCTGTTGTAGAAAATGCCCAACAACTTCCTGTGTGCATAGTAACGACGTCATTAGAACCCCGTATAATCGATAATTAACTACTTATATACATTAAATTGGCAAGTTTAATATTTATATTAAAGTTCTAAAAAGGGCATAATGTAGTCCTTCACTTAGACAAAAACCAAAATCATAAATGATTGTGTTTACATAATTGATAAATGACATTCATTAATAGTTTAATATGAAAAAATATCCACATTATCAAGAAAAAAAATTCAATATGTATTACATGTTACATATTATATACATATGATATATAGATATTAATAAGAAATGTATACATATAATAATAGAATGAATAATCTCTAAATTAATTATTATACATGATTTATACACATCATATATATTAATATCTTATTGGTATTTACACCGCATGTACATAACACGTGGTGTATATTACATACCGAATATACATAACATGACTATGAAGGGACTATGAACATATATAACTAAACCTGCTCATCGGGCCAAACTAGTCCAAATGGTCACAACCGATCCAGTGGTTCAAGGGTTTATGGCTATTTCAGTTTTTTTCTCTCTCCTTTAAACAAATGAAATTAATAATTTATTAATTTTTATTAATTTTTTTAATGGGTTTTCTTCTCAATAATTGTTGATCATCTCTCATACTTAGATTTCATTTCAAAAATTATCATACAACATAAGGTATACATTTGCATAATGTAACACGTAATATATATCTAATCAATCAAACTACATTAGATAAATAAAATATAACATCACTCTAAATTGTAAATCATTTTAATATATTACAAAAAATTATCTAATCAATCAAAGTATAATAGTCTAGTAGAAATATCAAATAAAATACCATCAACTTTTAATTGTCCTTGTTGGTTGAAATAATTATTATAAAAGTTCAATATTGGATAATTTCAAGGTTTGGGGGGGGGAGGGGGTGTGCGGGGAGAGGGAATTTTTTTTAGTTGATTTTACGATCACCCCGAAGATATATATGTATCTGCTAATCGGAATCAAACCATCATAATTTAATTGGGATATTTAGAAAATTTTTAATATATTGGTTAATTTCAAATTAGGCAAAAGAAAATCTTAGTGTACATGATTATCCAATTTAATTTTTTTGAAGAAGAATAATTTCACTCGATCATAATTTAAAAAATCCTAAAGTTGGATCACTGTTTTTGGGAAAACCATACCATTTAATTTTTTAAAGTAATTGCAAAAAAAGGATTTTTCTACGTAACAAAACTTTTTTCAAATGAACAAAAAGAAAACTTACTATGTATCTCTTTATGGTAGCTATTCGTGATCAAAAGTAAAATCTATAGTTGAGCCTGGGTTTTCATCAAATCTGTTCCAATTGCTAAAGTAATCGTTCTCCTTTCTTGATGTCTCACATAGTTATTACCATCTATAAGCTACCTTATACCAATTTTCTATGCAAGCGCTTGCCTCAACGTTAACAATAGATAGGAAAGCTCATCGATCATCAATGATGAGGCATGTTGTACTGAACGCTTACTCAACAGAGACCGTTAAAGCTAAAGCAACAAGTACTTCAAGAGTAAAGCAATATAAGAGTGTGTAGTCCCTTGTGTACCTTTACCACAACTACAAAACATCAAATTCTTTAATGGAAATATTCTTAGAGAACTCGAAATTCATATTCGTATAGTATTGTAGCTCAGACAATAAACCACTAAACAATTGCCTCTTCATTTTCTATGCAAGTAATTACTCACCCATAAATGAGAATTTCGTTCCTTGGTGGGTAGCAAAGGAAAAACTAATGACCAACTATCGTACTAACTTTGGTAATGGTCGAACATCTCTTTTATGTCAGTCGTCACTATTGACACTTACTGTTGTACTTCTAAATTGTGCATATCTTGAGAATCTATTAGATCTTCAAGTTAACCATAATAAGTTTTCAAATACATCAATAATACTTCTGTTTTATAACAAGAATCTAGAATAGTTACTACAATTAAATACAGGAAATGTTTTTATAATAAGATAATCACTTTAACATCATATCATATATGCATACATGCAGTTTTAGGTCCTCACGAGCCTGAAGTAGCATGGCAAGTATACTAACAACCGACATAACGAACAAGTGCACACTAAGCCTGTAAACCTACAATAAAGTCTTAGTAGCATCATAAAAAATTTTTAAAACCTTTAGCAATTGGATACATATATCCTAGTTGCTAGAGAGAATGCCAAACCACGCATGTTATACATTACGAAGTCACAAAGTAAACCGTTGTAAGGAATGGTGCTATACAACAACTCATATGTCAAATTCCAATAGTATAGTAAATCCATCTTAATTTTCAAGGTCTCTTCCCATGCTCCATATAAAAGTTCCCCTACTTTTTTAGAGGGATTGCCTTTCCATTATTATCTTAACCATATTCTTAATTGAAACAATACTGTCCTACAAAATTGTAATGCCATCATTAATACACAAGTTGAATATAAGATACACAACGTATATGAAACCTCCCCCCCCCCCCCCTGCCATGTTAGCACTTATACTGTCAAAATCGATAGAAAAAATTCTCCTAACTAAGTCTTACTCATTTAAAATTTCTATAATAATTTTATAGATATTTTGCACCATGTAACGTTTATTATATACCCTTTGAGCTAATAGTTATTTATTAAGTTATTAATTATCCTCTATCCAATAAACAATAACATCCATATAAGAATTATTACGAATAGGATCTATCTATATATCTTCACATATTGATACAAACGTATCGAGTAAAGCGAATTTACTTATGAGCTCCCTCTGAACTTTATAGTAAAGCTCCTACATAGCTAAAGTTAATAAACTACGGCTAAGCTCTCATGAGCTAAGGTTGAACATCTCTTACTAATAGTAGCTCTCTCACTCTGACGCACCCATGTTAAATGATAGGTGCATGTTGGCCAAGTACCGCACCATGTTATACTTATGCTTCTCTTAATCGTACCTCATCAGCACTTATTCAAATGAACTACTATATTGGGTGATCTATTGCTGCGTACTGTCTATCCCTATCTCTCTATGATGCTTTGACCTCAAGTGCCTATTGAAGATATTGTATCCCTCTCTTGTTTTCTAAGAACAACTTGCATTGCAATAGTTACAAAATGCTCTCGAGTTTCCTTTCTCATTTGTACCTTTACAATAATATGTAGTAAAAATATTAGATTTATCATATTCAGGAGGTTTACCTAAGCCTGAATACCTCAAACTGCTAAGGGCATACTGTCCCATATGTTGCTCCTTTATTTCAAGAATCATTTCTATCCCATCCTCCTCATCCTCGAATATGCTCATAAGGCAACTCATCCATAGAAGTTCAAATCTAGTGGGTCATATAGAGACAATCATGCAAGGAGATTCAAATCTAAGAGGATGTAAGACACTTATGTGTAGAGGTTTGAACCTAAGAGATGGTATGCCTTGACAACTCATATATTAAGATTCAAGTTCAAAGCTAAAAGGTGGTATGCCTCGGTAACTCGTACGTTAAGGTTCAAGATCAAAGCCAAGAAGCGATATGCCTTGTTATTCAACGTTCTATACTACCTTATATGTCCCCTACTCATTGAGGTCGTACTTGTAATCTAGGTACACATGAACATCGTCAAACCGTTATTGCTTAGACGACATATTAGTTCTAACGCTCTTACCCTTTTCTTTCCCACCTAATGAGGAACTACACTTCTTCCCCGAAAAAGTACAGTACGAGAATCATTCCATGGATATAATATTTTTTTTTTGTTTACTACAAAAAGGATTTACAATTAAGGGATAGAAAGAAATAGCAAGACAATGCAAAACAAAAATTATTTAGCGAGCAAATGTATACAAATATTTTGGTTAATGTAAATGGTTCAGTGAAGTGGAATAAAGAATTATACTCGAAGCCTTATAGTAAGTGAAAGAAATATTTATTTAAAAGTGTTTTACAATTACAAAATATGAAGGTAAAATAATTGGAGCATTTGAATATTTTTGTGAAAAAGCAATAACTTTATACCCTTCAATTTATAAGCAACTCAACAGGTTTGTATATCTCATTTAAATGTTCAAATTTTGAAATGAAACTGTTAGTTCAACTGTAATGTTTAAATCCTCCAAATTTCATAAAATGCTCTATCTATGTCGACATTTAAAACTTTTATTCAACATAAAACGCACTATGTCATTGAAATTATCTAAGTATTTTACACGCTATTCAAATTTCAATATAAAAACTGACTTTTCGTAATTAATACTGATAAAGGAAATGCACGCAGGAATATTTAGGTATGGAAATAAAGATAAAAGTTCTTAAAAAGGCACTAAAGTTACGAGAAGTTTAAATCATCAGAATGGAAAAGGACATGTGGGTTAGTATTAGGAAAAATAAGGTGAAAAAAAAAGTAACGTGTAAGAAAAAGTAAGTTAAATAAAGTGAAAGGAGGAAAGGCCTTGTAGATTGTGAATTATTGTTTCTTTATTTTTTTTTTTAATTATATATGGGTTTGAACCACTAAGTCAAGTAATTCCGATCACTCAAACCATTAGAGCCTTTAAAGCCTAATTGTTCCAGGCAATTTAGGCCCAATTACATAAACTTCTAGGAGGATTTATAATTTAGAATCAATCCACACATGAATCTACTTTAACCAATCAAATATTTAAGAAAAAAGAAAAATGTATCTTTTTCATGTTCCTTGTCAGTGGAACTCGGTGCTTTACAAAACGTGTGAAGGAACAAGCTCTGTTATAGTGGTGACCAATATTGAATTATCACGAAAGATTTTCTGCTTATTCAAGTGAAAAATTGTTTCACCATCAACAATTTCCATAATAATTAATTATTACCGTTTACCATTGCCATCATTACTTCGGTCCTTTCCTTGGAGACAAAAAGCCATTTAAAAGTTGATTTTTGAGATTCTTATTTTTGTTTTTGCCACGTACTCTAGATATCACAACTATTGAATGGAGAGTCAAATCCGCTTCAGTTGATATCCCTAGACTGTAAGTATGTCATCAATCTTCTGGGATTACTTCAATAGCATTTCACTATTCTTAAAAGCTTTAATTACGATAAATGTTTAAAGGGAACCCAAGTAACGTTTTCTCGAAATCCTCGCCTTAGTAAGAAGAACGGCAAAAGCTTGGCATAAACATACTGAAAGTGCTAAAGTCAACTCAATAAAAATCCTCAATATTTTTCTTCGACTGGCCTCAACTACGAAAAAGAAAAAGAGAAAATTAAATGCTGAATGTTTTCTTAATGATTTATAACTTTCATCACGACCACCACCACCACCACCATCATCTTCTTCTTATTATTATTATTATCATTATTATTATTATTATTATTAAGTATCATAACTATTAAGAGAGGAGAACCCAATAATATCCATTTACTTAAATAATTCATACCATGCCATTATAACTCATCTTAATTAAGATGACATGGGGCCAATCCATATAAGCTTGGCCTAGCATATCATGACCTTTGTTGCTCATGTTATGTATAGTTTCGTGCAAGAATCGATTATAAATCATGAACCAGCCCAGTTCAAATATGGTCGAACTCAAACTATCCTTGAACTACTCGATTTGACAGTTCATGACCCATTATATTTAATTTAAATAAAACACAGAAAGGAGAAATAATTCACAATCTGCAAGCCTTCTCCCTCTCTCCCCTTCTTCAAATTATCTTACTTTTTCTTATACGTTACTTTTTCTTCACCTTATTTTTTCCAACATTAATCCATATGTCGCTTTCTATTCTAGCCATTCAAACTTCTCACAACTTTGGTTTTCTTTTCAAAACTTTTGTCTTTGTCTCTATACCTAAATATTCCTGCTCAATGTATTTTCTCTATCGGTAGTAATTATGGAAAGGCCAATTGTCATATTGAAATTTGAATAGCATGTAAAGTATTCAGACAATTTTAATGGTACAGTGCATTTTGGGCTGAAAAAAAGTTTCGGATATCAATGCAAGTGGAGTGTTTTATGAAATTTGAAGAATTCAAACATTGCAGGCGAACCAAAGGTTTTATTTCAAAATTTGAAAATTTAAGATACGCAGACTTATTAAGTTGCTTATAAATTAGAGGATGCAGAAGTTATCGCTCTTTTACAAAAACATTCAAACACTCCAATTATTTTGCTTTCGCATTTCGTAATTGTAAAATACTATTAAATAAATATTTATTTCAGTTACCACAAGACTCCAAGCATAATTCTTTATTCTATTTCACCGAACCATTTGCATACGCTCATTCGCTAAATAATTTCTGTTTTACGCTGTATTGCAATTTCTTTCTATTCCTTAATTGTAAATCTTTCTTATAGTAAACAAAAAAAAAAAAAATCTATATCCATGTAACAATTTTTGTGCCATACTTTATTCAAGAAGAAGCATAGTTTCTCATTAGGTGGAAGAGGTAAAGATAAAGGTGCTGGAACTAGTACATCACTTGAGCTACAACTATTTGATGATATTCAAGCGTACTCGAATTATGGGTACGACCTTAATGAGTAAAGGACACATGAGATGGTAGAGAATGTCAAACAACGAGGTACATTGCTTCTTACCTTTGATCTTGAACCTTAAAGTATAAGTTACCGAGATATACCACCTCTTGTCTTTGAGCTTGAACCTAAATGCAAGAGTTACCAAGACATATTACCTCCTTAGTTCAAACCTCTACGCATGAGTGTCTACGAATGTCCTTCTAAATTCGAACCTCCCCACATGAGTATCCCTATATGACTCATTGGATTTGAACCATCACGGATGAGTTGCCCTATAAGTATATTCAAGGATGAGGAGAGCAAGATAAAAATGATTCCTAAAATAGAGAAACAATGTATGAAACAGAATGCCTTCGGTAGTTTGAGGTCTTCAGACTCAAGCAAGCCCCCTAAACCCGGTAAATCTAATATCTTTATTGCGTATTATTGTAAGGGTAAAGATGAGAAAAGAAACTTAAGGGCATTCTATAACTACTGCAACGCAAGTTACTATTGGAAAATGGAAGAGAGATATGGTATCCTTAATAGGCACTTGAGGTCGGAGCATCCTAGAGAGGTAGGAATAGACAGTATGTAGCAACAAATCGCTTAAAGTGGCGGTTCGTCTAGACAAGTGCTAATGAGATACAATCAAGAGAGATACAAATACAACCCGGTGCAGTACCTAACCAACATGTACTTGTCATTCGATACAGATACATTAGAGTAGCAGAGCTGCTGCGAGTGAGAGATGTTCAACCCTAGCTCATAGTAGCTTAACAGCAACATATTAACCTTAGCCATGTAGGAACTCTACCACAAAGATAAGAGGGACCTCACAGGTGAATTCGCTTCACTCGTTACATTTGTATCCATATGTGCAGACATATGGACAAATTCTTTTCATAATAATTTTTATATCGGTGTTACTATTCACTGGATAGAGAATAACTAGTAACTTAATAAATGACTATTAGCTCTAAGGGTATGTAATGAGCACCATACAGCGCAAAACATCTATAAAATTATTAGAGAAATCCTAAACAAGTATAGATTAATTAGGAAAAAAATTTTCTATTAGTTTTGACAATACAAGTATCAATAAAACCTCAATATTTGATTTACAAAATTACTATCAACTTGAGTTCGGAGAGAAAGCTACCATATATGTTGTGTATGTCATTTTCTTAACTTGTGTGTTAAGAATGACATTGCAACTTTGCAGAACAATATTGCTCCAATTAAGAACGTAGTTAAGATAATAACAAAGAGGTCGTCCTTCTACAAACTATGGAGAAACCTTTGTATGAAACACAGGAAAAGACCCCAAAAATTTGAGATGAATGTACAACATCACTAGAACTCCATGTACAAGTTGTTACATAGCATCGTTCTTTACAACAAACTGCTTTATGATTTCACAATATACAACATGCATGAGGTCGACATTCTTCTTAGTAACCAAGATATATGTATCTGGTTGTTGAAGATTTTAAAAGTTTTTCTTGATGCTACTAAGACTTTCTCACAGATTTATAAACTTAGTGTGCACTTATTCGTTATGTCAACCGTCAATATATTTAGTGTGCTACTTTAGGCCCGTAAGGACACGATTATGCACGCATACGTATACGATATGGTGTTAAAGTAATTATCTTATTATAAAGATATTCCTCGTATTTATCTTTTAGCAACCATTTTAGATCCTCATTGTAAAGTGAAAGTACTACTGATGTATTTAAAAACTTATTATGATTACATTAAAGATCTAATGGATTCCCAAGATATGTACAGCTTAAAAGCACAACAAGAAATGTCAGTAGTGACGGTCGATATAGAAGAGATGCTCAACTACTACTAAAGTCGATATGGTGGCTAGTCATCGATCTTTCCTTCGTCACCCACCAAAGAACAGCATTACTCATTTATGAATGAGTAATTGCTAGTGCAGAAATTGAAGAGATAATGATCTAATGGTCTATTGTCTGAGCTATAGTACTATACAAATAAAAATTTCGAGTTCTCCGAGAATATTTCCATCAAAGGATTCGATGTTTTAGAATAGTGGCAAAGGCATACAAGGGCAATAGGGATCGAAGAAACAGCAGCAAGTTGAATGAACAGAATGGGTATAAAGAATAGAAAGTGAACAAGGGTTTTGATGGTAAATGTGGATGAAGATCATGCACTAAGACACAAATACAATCAGGAGTTTAAGCTCAAAATAGAGTTCGATACAACTCACGAACACTAAATGTTACTCGAGTTTTTAAATGAAGGTTAAATGTGACTCACTAATTAGTTCAAATGAAGAGGTTCACCACAATTTGAGAACAAAATTGATAAGAACGTGGAGGCAATTAAAAAGTCTAATCAACACTTGATAATCCGGCAAATGCTAATTCAAGTATAGTCTTGCTCAAAGAGGAAAGATTCACTCTGTATGGGAATATAATTTCCAAATTCTTCTCTATCTGTATTTATCTGTCTATATATTTGTTTACAACAATTGTTATTTATAGTAAATCCTAAACCCTAGTGGCAAAACTATAAATAATGTATAAGGCCTTAAATCCTAAAGAATTAAGCCTATAAATAAAATAAAGGAAAACATATACAAGAATACAAAATTATGCGTTTTATAAAACTCAACATACAGTCATTCAGTATATTCTGGGATGAGTAGTATCTAAACCGGACGAGGTCAGCAATTGGATGTATAGGTTCGAGAAAGGGTCCCTCACGTCTTGTATGGTTTGGTCGAGACACTAGAGAGGTCGGCCTATAATTACTGAATGCTAGAATTAGTCGGCATTAGTCTCTCGGAGTCGTACCAAGTGGTTCTTTGGTCTCGAGTCCTCAAGTTCTTGGCAAACAATAGACTTGCTGCCGAGTGGCTCATTTTCTTCCCTTTGGCCTTCTATCATTTGCTAGGCCTTGGCCTTGAACTGTTGGACCTCAAGTTAAAACAGGTCAACATCTTCTTCTAGAGGATCGGTATCAACTTCAGATAGGTCAACCTCAGCTTGGACGTAATCGAAGGCTAATTTCCATCGTAGGGGACTATCCACTCCTATCTCACATTGTCTGTGAAGTACTTGCTACTCTAACTTCAATGGTCACCGTTGAGCAAGTGTTTAGTACAGCAAACCTCATCCTCAACGATCAGTAAGCCTCCCTATCTACTATCAACGTTAAAGCAAGTGCTTGCACATAAAACTAGTACAAGGCGACCTATAGATGGCAAGAACTATGTGGGAAATCAAGCAAGGAAGATAATTATTTCAGCGATTAGAACAGATCTGATGGAACCCTAAGTTCAACCACAAGTTCCACACTCGATTATGAACAACTACCGTAAGGAGACACATAGTAAGTTTTGTTTTTGCTCATTCTCTAATACTAAACTTTTGTAGTAATTATTTCAACTAATAAGAACCACCAAAAGTGGATGGTATTTTATTTCATATTTCTACTCGACTACTATACTTCGATCAATCGAATAATTTTTTGTAATATACTAGAATGATTTATAGTGATGTTGGATTTTTTTTATCTAATGTAGTCCGACCGATCAAATACATATTACATATTATATTATCCAAATGTATACCTTAAATTGTGCAATAATTTTCGAAATCAAATCTAAGTGCGAGAGAAGACCAACAATTATTTAGAAGAACACTATTTAGGAAAATTAATAAGAATTTATAAATTATTAATTTCATTAATTTAAAAGAGAGAGAGAGAAAAAAAATCGAAGTAGCTAGTTTAAGGGCCAACAAACCAATTTAGAACCATGACCATCCAGGCTTATCAAAATTCAACTAGAAACCGGCTTGTAAACCCATGGTTTAGAGCTAGTTTTGTATGGTAAGTGGACCTAAGTTGAAGTGGTTATTAATACCTATGAAAATGTTTTTTAAAAAATGGTAAGGAACTTTTATAAAGATTTAGGGATAAAAGTAGAAAAATTTAAACGGAAAACATCCCTTAAAAATTGACTTATGAAGCTCCTTAGGATCAATATGGTCTAAGTAGCTAGGTTGTCACTCCTTTTCCACCACGACTCAAATTTATTATAATCATATCTATAGACTACAAAAATTTAATTATAATAAATATCAAACCAAATATGGAAAAGAGTTTCCAAAAACAACCGCAACCTAAAATTCTTTTCCATGTAAACTAATGACGCATTAGCCATATAATAGAAGCACTGGGAATAGAGGCGTGGAATTTCAGTTAAACAACATCATATGTCAAGTACATGCTTTTCACTATTTGCAATGCCACTCTTAACTATTCACAAGTATTATGTTTGCCTTACTTATCATAATAATTTCAATTATAAAACCTACTTATCAAATTAATACTCTATTTGGTAGTTTTAATAAAGAATGGAAATCAACGAAAACACGTAGAAAGGAAAACAAAGGAAATATACTATTGATTTCTTGTTTGAACTTATAGAAATGAAATAGAAGGAGATGAAAGAAAATAAGGTTAGTTAACTTTATATATTTAATATTTATTTTAAGAAATTTTTGTAATAACAATTGATTTCTACTCATTTCCAATCATTTCTCTCCAAAAGTGAAGAGAAAATAAGTGACTTTTAAAATAGAAATGTTTTCACTTATTTTTCCCCATTTTTAATCATTTCTACCTTTACTTTTAATACCCAAACATCATATTTTCATTGGTTTAATTCCGTTTACATAGGCTTCCTTTGATTTCATCCGTGCCAAACACAATCTAAGCAAATATCCACAACATAACTAGTTCAAATTACAATAACAAATGGTTGTTTTATAAAAAAAAGAAATACAAATATATGTAAATATATATTATATAGTATGGAATATTGATGGATAAAATATTGATGAATTAAGTTAACTTACCGCACTCTCCTTGATCCTTGACTTGAGTAACAACACCCTTTGGCCTCCAATCCAATGACGACGGGGGATCACAAGCCACCGCCTTCCGCCCCTCATCAGGAGCTGCACCCCTCCTCTCGGCTACCGGTCTTTTAACCTTGGACAAATATTTCTGCCTAAATTCCTCATTACTCATATCAGCAAACTTGTTCAACCCAACCCTATGCCCTACTCTAGGGGAATCACTATTCTTCTGTGCACCGTTCTTTTGGATTACATATTTCAAGTTGCTCTTGAAATTCTCAAGCCTCATCTCTTCCTCTGCAGGGTCCTTGTACTCCTTCTCGTAAGCCTCCTTCCATCTCTGGAAGAGCTCGATGACTCGTTCGTCCGAAATGACTTCGTTTTCGTTCTCGGTTATTATGGAGTATTCATTTGCAAGGACTGAGGTTGAAGATAATAAGGATGGTAATGAAGCACATAGAACAAAAGCAAGAGCTAGACAGTGAATATTCTTGAACTTCATATTGGTAAAATTTAGGTTTTTCGAATTATGTTTGTTGTTGATGCGTTAAAGTGAAGAGAGTCTTCTGTATATAAGATAAATGTGTGGATAGTGACTAGAGAATATCACCAGCCTAACAGTCAACAACTCAAGAGGCCATTTTCCTCTTCTTCTTTTTTCCACATTTTTCTTACCTTCTATTATGTGATTTTTAGGACAAAGTAATAAAAAGCTAATTGTTTGAATTTGGAAACTTGTGAAAATTGCATATTTACCATCAAAATTTTTTAAAAAATTATATAATTATAAATTATATAAAAAATATTATTATAATACCAATACTATGTCATATCTTTAAAATATAACATTAATATTTATATATATGTTGCATCTTAAAAATACAATATTTTTAATAGTGTATTTAGACCTATGTTGTATCTTAAAAATATGATATTACTTTTTATATACTAATACTTAACATTAGTATTTTGGTAATATTTTTTTATAATTTTATTTATGTAATTTTTTTTTTTTAAAAAAAAGCCAATAGATATATATTGCACCCATAAAAACTTAATGAGATCAAAAAGGCATTTGAATTTTATCTTTGAGAACGTTTATCATAATTTTTACATTAATCATTATGAACACTAGTGGTTCAATTTTGATATCGATATGAGTAATTTCTGAGACAATGATACTAAATTTAAGACTTTGTATCAAAGATGTATTTAGTTTCGATAAATATCTATAAAAAAAAAAACCTTCACTGATTCCATTTATGAATTAGATTAAAAAACTTGGCTTCTATTTGTATTAATCACAGTATTTCCGATATCAATTAATTTTCTAACTAATCCTTTTAATTGTAACGATTCACAACAACGGATCAATGATAAGATTGTGATGGGCAAGGGTTCAAAACTTCTAAACAGTTTTAAGCCCTGCTTTTGTCAAATAAGTAAGGAAAAATGCATATTTAAACAACACATTATAGATTTAAAGCCATTTTCACCGGATTAAAAGGAAGGGTCACCTAAGATCGTATGTGGACTCGCCCTGCAAAAATGACTCTACTACACATAAAGCATATTATTGTTTTTCACCTCTTTGATGAATGAGCATATTTGAGCATCTAGAGAGCTACACACTAATACCAGGTGATTGACGATTGACGATTGAAGAGTTGTAAATGAGCCTAACACATTTGTAAGCTATCTGAGTCGGACTCAAACATTGTTTAAGTTCGATTATATAATATAAAAGTCAAGCTCAAAGGTAACTTACTCGAATAGTTTATCAAATCGAGTTCAAATTTCACAAAACTTGAATCAACTAGCTTGCGAATCTAATCCAATTCGACTAGATCTAAAATGAAAATTAAGTTCGAATCAAATTTATATATCAATTTCATTTTAAATAAAAGAAAAAAAAATTTAGATAAATTAAGTCTACATGACTTTAATCAAATTGAGCTTGAGGTTATTAAGAATCATTTCAAAATCAAACTCGAGTTCAAAATCCTAAGCTTAATCAAGTTTGAACCGATCTTGAATTTTGAAATTTCAAGTTAACTCAAGCTCAAACTCAACCTTGTGTGACCCCAACACAAATCATTCACCACTCTAGTTTGGTGGCTCAATATTATTATCTTTAAGGACTTACATTATTTTATTAAGTCAATATCGCAATTTATATCTTAACTTTACTATTTTTTACAATTATATACCTAAATTTTGATTTATATAATTAAGATTTAATTGTCAAGATTTACACCAAGATTTACTTTAATGCACACCATTAGTCCAATCAACACAATTACTCAATAGAATGGCCCTCCACAATTTTACACAGTCACACGAGCTCCAACAAGTGACCGTCGATCAAGTTTTACAAAAATAATAGATCTTGATCTGTCTCAAGAATGTGGTAGTGGATGGTTGCTCACAATTATAGGGGATTGTGCAACTCTCCTAAGGCCATCAGCAACTACCACATTAGTTTATTATACCGATTATACTAGCAATGTAAATTAAAGTTAACAAAAAATATACATGGTAACAATTAAATATATAATTATAAAAAATGATAAAATTAAACTATGAATCATGGTATTACCATTTTCTATTTGTGTACATATAGGGGTCTAAGTGCCAAAATTCAACAGCTATTTGGTAGTTGATTTCCCCCTTTCAAAAGTTAGCTAGTGTATTTACCTGCTGTTCATACCAGTTTTGACTTCTCAGTAGTAAAGTAATTGCACAGAAACCTACCAGCCCTCCATCAGCCAACCGGACCATCCATTATGTTAGTTACTCTTGCAATACACTTGCATAAGATAATTCCTTATCTGATTTGTTTTTACAATATCTACAAAGTTTTTAAACAATTCCAATTAAATGTTAGAATTTAAACTTTTTCCTAACCATCATATTATAATTTTAAAAAGAAAAATCAAACTCAATCCATGTTATGGAGAGACCGACATTTATACAATTAAAAACAAAAACTTTTAATCATTGAAAGGTTGAAGCTTTTCCATGTATTTACATATTTGCTTTATGCAAAGCGTACCACAAACCTTAAAAATATAAAAGTTTTTTTCTTAGCGACTAAACTAGTATTATAAAGTCGGCGTGAATAATCACGCAGCCATTGAAATCACGTTAGAATTTTCCTTTTTTTTTTTTTTTTACAAATATTTCGTTCGACCTTTTGGCAATGTACCTAGACCAAAGTAATAGCTTCGTAGATGATATTAGACTCCCTTTGGTACATTTTTTTCCTACCTTATTGATGTCTTATTGGAATCTACTTAAATGTTATATTTGATAAGAATAAATCATCAAAAAGATGAAAATATAATTTTATATATACTTTTTGGCTAAAATTAAATAATTAACAAATCTTAATACGGATTTATTTTCTCGTTACTTTATTTATATTTACAAATATACCAAATAATCATCCTCGATTTAAAATATTTTTTTTCAAATTATTTCTCATAAAAGTATATAAATTTTTATTTCTCGAGTCTAACAGTCCAATCATTACCTTTATCATAACTATGAAATATAAACAAATAAAATATTGATAAAACAATTTTTCAAATACCAAATTTTAAATAAATATAAATGAGTGCAATACATGTCTAACTATTTTAGGAAAAAAAATTACTAAAATATAGTTCTTATATCGCATTTTCAAGATGCAATATTAATATTTGTATAAAACGATAAAATAAGACATAAATGTAAATGCACGATAAAACATTACTATTATACTGGTGTCGAAAAATATGATATTAGTATAAATAATTATATCTCATCTTTAAGACATAACATAGTATTGATATTTTGGTAATAATTTTCATCTAATCTGTATTTACATATTATTTATTAATTTTAATAGTAAATATGTAAATTTCTCAAATACAGAACAAATATAAATAAAATACAGATAAAAAATAATAATCCAAACAAGACTTTAGTTTAATTTATTGTTTCAATTTAAATCATTTACTTTAAAAAAAATGATTTAGATCCCCAAACTTTCCAGAATAAATTAAGGAGAATTTTACATTTTCCATTAAATAAATTATAGATCTATGATTTCCGTATTAATTTGATGATTAACAAAGCACATCCTGAGAATGGAATGGTAGAGGTAAATATACGACGTGGAACCATACACTTAACACACCATCATAGAATTTCGGAGCTAGCAATAAGACCTTTTCTTGTCTTGTCCTTAATTTAATAGAGCGAAAACGACTCCTTTCGAACCTTTATAGTTGGTTGGACATAAGAGCTAAAATAGGCGACATTTATTTGCAGTAGGATTCTATTGACTCGATTTTGTCGTAAGTCTAAGCAAAGTTAGTTCCGGTTCCTTGGTGGAATTCAGATATCAATATTATTTAAGTTAAAATATTTTATATATATATATATATGATAAATTGAGTCCAAATAAGACTGACCAAATCAAACCAAACTTGTGTTTGCCGAGTTCTACTTTAAATTAAGTCTAAACTCGATTTAACATTTCAAACAAAAACCAAACAACCATGATTTTCGAATTTTAGCAACGACGATTTAAGTTCTATTAAGTGAAGTCCCATATTAAAAGTTTAGCGGTTTATATATACACCACCTAACGAATTTGCTGCGCCAATCACCCCACCACAAAACATAATGTTTCTCGACGCATTACTCACCTTCTTATTGGGATTTCACATGCTTAGCAATAAATTCAAAACCGGTAGCATGTCTTCCAGTCAAAATCTTCCAAGTGAATTGCTGTGAGGCGCTTCCGACGATGAAGAGTGCTGATCCAATGACCCTGCCCTGAACTCCATTTCCTTCTTCAAACACTTCAATATTTGTCTCCAGAAATTGAAGAAGATCCAAGTTCGTAAACATCTAATAACCACAGCCCATAAAATGCTCGGTTCAGATTTATCTGTTTTCATATGCAATTTTGTACTTTGATCTGATTCAGAAAAAAAGCCATGTGAAAAACAGGAATAAACTAGACCAAAAGATGTACATATATATTGAAAAGTTTTAAGTAAAACCAGAAATGCATAAAAAATTCAAATTCTAAACGCAACAGAACACACACATGAAAAGGAAATGCACTTTATCATACTCAAACCGCATTTGGTATCTCAATTTCTGCACAAGTTCAAATGCCTACAATAAGAGCAGTTGAATGACCAGAAACAAATTTGAAACTGATTTCAAAGACAAATCAGTGGAGAAGCTATTTCCAGTCTGGCTGTGTGCTTAATTGCAGTGGGGAATTAACTCTGCAAAAACAAAAGTTCAAATGGTAGATGGTGAAGTTACTGCTAGGAGTGATGAATGCAATTTGATTGGGATTTTAGAACGCTATATCTGTATCATGTAATAAGTGAGGCTAGAATAGTCGATGATGGCCATGAAATAGGTGAAATGGTGTTGTACATTATTGTAATTAACGATATGAAAAGTGAAAGTCTTAAACCGACCAGTTGAAGGATTCAAGCATTAAGCATAGAACGTTGAAGCTTGTCGGTTGAGTCATGAAAATTGATAATCCTAGACCATGCAGTGCCTTTCTGGTCAACACCTGCACACCTGTATCAGGCTTCTCACTTCCCCCTACAACAAGAGAAAGAGAAGACTCCAAACAAAAAGAGATCAGTAGTAGTTCTAGACACATAAAATTTAAGCTTTAAACATATCACTGAAGGTGCTGCCATAGGCATTGTAAATTGGAAGGAAGTCATTACAGGATCGAATTGAATTAGTAATTTTTAGGCTCATCAAAATGGATGCCCAATGATTTCTTGATTAGGGCTCCATTTTGGAGAGAAAGCTAAGATCTCTTCAACACAAGTTCTCAATCTTTGGGTAAAAAACTAGGACTTACCTTCTTCAATGGAATTTCCAGCATATGAACATACAATGGCAGTGTAAAACTCAAACCACTTTTTCCTATTTTTGATCCCATAAAACTACCACTACAACTGCTGGAAATAACTGGCATTTAATTCAAATAGCACACACTAACTGACCTAGATCCACACAACTTATCGCAGCACTTCCACCCCAGATATACACTACTTACACATAGTAACATAACATATTACAGCATATATAACATAACACAGTACACATCAGCACTAAACATTAATATTATGCAAGTTGATGACTCTTCTTGCAAAAATAAACACGAGTAAAGGGCATGATAATCTATACATCTTGAGCTATAGTGGCTGATGAATCAATCGTAACAGAAGAACCTTTTCAAATTGGCGAAACAAGAACTAACAATAAAAATTCTTGTACATAACTATGGACCAATAGATGGACACAGGATACCAGTTACATCATCATAACATATAGACATGCAAAGAGAACAAAAAATCAGACTCAACAAAATTCCAATCGAACGATTATTTACAGTCAAAACCTACAAAACTAACTAATTTGCCACCAAATGGGGAGAATACAGTAAAATAGATACTTCATCCTATGAATGATACTATATATCATTGAATCAGCAAAGGAATAGCTGTCAAACTTATACCTCATTAAAGAGCTAAAACGTTCAGCAAACATCAAACAAATCGTAGCATAAAACTGTAAAGTGCAAAATGTTATCCAACTAAAACTCGGTAAAGAAGACTAATGACTCAACAGAAACATTTAAACTCAACACCTATAGCAGTTACAATAAAAGTCAAGACAATGAAAGTTTGCATCAACCTGCTGGCAAAGCTTGTCTAGAAGAAATATTCAAATGCAGAAATTAACCATCTAAGCAGTTTCTCATAGCATTTTTTAAATTTCTTCCACTGTACAAGCATCCTCATCAGAGATGGTATCACAACAAAATGAAAGTAATTGCTTATGCAGTCACGCCAGTAGATAAAGACATGATCAGCTTATACATTGGCAAGAAGCTGACTCATGCATTAGAAAAACTAGACTTCTGCAGTGCTTTAAAATATAAATTGACAAATGCAACAATGTGAGAGTAAATGGCTTACTAAAACCATATCCTGTATGTACAAAAAGAAAACTCAGCTTCTTTTTGCTTTTGCCAGGTCTATCTCCAAAGAGGCTAAGAGTACTTGAAGATGGCATGGCATACAAACATGATGAAGCGTACAGTAAGCCTCAAGCGGAATCAGTTTCCAAAACATGAATATTGAAATCACTCAAGACTAAAAGCAAATACTCATGAAGCAGAATCACCGCACTTACCCCATGAATCCAGAGTGACCAAACACCCATTTCATTCGTCTTACACACTCCAAAAACACATTACCAACAAGGTAAACAATCCAAAGCAAGGCAATAATCAAACCTCATCAATCCACAACTGGCAACAGCTTCCAAGAAGTATCCTCAATTTGACCAAACAAGTAAATGAGCCATGAAATAAAAGCAGCCGTCGCCAGGCACATACAAGATTAAGAATAACGATTTCCTTTCCCTTCAATGACATTAATATACAAGAGTTTGCCATTAAGTTCACTAAATCGCTACGTGACAATTTCATTGTTCAGAATTGAACTACAGCAAAAAATTATTTTTTGATCAAATATCTGAAACAAAGACAAAACCGCAAATCCATACTCCTAAGGTGCTCTAGGATCCGTTCCGTGTTGCCAAACATAAACAAGCTCATCCCACCCGGTACTGGCCAACAGCCCTTCAACAAGCACACTCATATCAACGCCGACTGCGAATTCAGTATGATGATCATACCTCCCAATCAATGCATCCTCCACCATATAATCCCACAAACAAACCGTCATATCATACGAACACGATACCATTAAACTTCCTCGATGGGGAGAAAACTTCACCCTCCGGACCGCATAACCGTGTCCATTAAGCACGCTAATGGGAACTCTGTAATTCCTGATATCCCAAACCCTGATTGACTTATCAACAGAGGAAGTTGCAATGATACAATCGTCGTATTTATTCCAATCGAGAGAGAGGATTTCATAGTCGTGCGCTGGAATGATCATCGTCGAGCCGGACTCGCGTACATCCCAAATGCGCGCGGTGCAATCGCCAGATGCCGAAGCGAACACGTCCGCGTGTCGAGGGTTCCACGCGGCAGAGTAAACGCAGTACGCATGCTCCTTGAATGTACGTATGCTGGCGGGTCGGTCGATTGTCCAGAGCTTCACGGTGTCGTCCCAGGAGGCAGAAAGGAAGGAGTCGCGGCGCGTGGGGTTGTAATCGAGCGCGTGGACCTCGCGAGTGTGCTCCTGGAAGGAACGGATAGGGTTTTGAGGAGGAGGAAGAGCGGTGTCATAGATTTTAACGGAGCCGTCGGCTGCAGCGGCGACGAGGATGGATTCGTGGGATTCCGACCAAGCGAGATCGTAGACGCCATCAGCGGTGTCGTAGGCCACGGTTTCCGCGATAGGGGAGGACGGAGAAGGAGGGAGATGCAGGACGTGGATGCGACCATTGCCAAGGATGCCGAAGTTCTGAGCAGTGGCGACGCCAAGACGGTTTTCATGGAAGGGACTGAACTTGACGGAGTAGCCGTTGAATGGGGTTTTGAAGATCGGCATGGTTGCAGCGGTGGAGGTAGTGGAAGTAGTGGCAGTCGTGGTGGCGACTCAGCTACTTTGGGGAAGTGTGAATTTGGTGGATTGAGATTGGGACAGGGTACTGGAGATAATTCCTTTTCTTTTTTTCCTTATTTAAGGAATATTCGGTAACTTTTTATAAAATAGAAGTGGCTGGAAATGGTTATAGAAAAAAAAAAATGAAATGAAATAAAATTTTTATTTTATATTTGATAATATGCGAAAAAAATGAAAGGAAATATTTTTATTTTCTTTATTTTGTTTGTTTTATAAAAGGAAATGGAAGAAAATATAGTTAATATTAAACAAAATTATCCCTATTTTTATTGTGATAAATATTATTATTAAAGAGAATCTTATAATTATATTATATTTTTATCAATTTCTATTAACTTTTTTCCAATTTCGGAGAGAAAAGAAATAAACTAAATAGGAGAAATGTTTCCACTACCTCTCTTCCGTTTCTACTAATTTCTATTTTTCATTTAAGTTGCCAAACACCTCTTTCCCTTTCAACCAATTTTTATTGATCCAAAAATAGTGTTAATTTATAAATTTGATTTTGTGTAGATATTTGTTTCTATCGATTCACATTATCAAGGGGAAAGGATAGAAGCAAGGAGTTAACCGTTTCTTCTATCGTAAATAAGTTTAGTGAATGTGCCTCTTCTTTTATCATGAATAAGTTTGAGGTATGTTGCTATTGGAAGTAAAAACAAATAAACAAATAAATTATGTTTTCTTTAGATACAAATAAATAGTTAATAGCATACTAACAAAATTATGTACCCATAATGTATGCATATGTTTAATAAATATCTATTATATTGATGAGAAAACATTTTTTAACTGTTTATAGGTAAAAATTTAACATCTTATAGTTTTAATTATTAGATATATTTACATGTATTATCGATATTCTTTTATATTTTATTTTCAACTTTTTTTGTATTTTTTATATATATAATGTGGATGCATTATCTGCTAATAATATATTTAAGCATTAAAGTAAATGGCCATCATTTTATACATTAAGAACAGAGGGGAAAAAATGGATATAAGAAATTGTTTTAAGAATAGATGGACAAAAGAAAAAGGTAGGGGCTAAGTGGATTCAAAAGCTAAAGTGTGACAAAGGAGTTTACTGTATTTTCTAAGGAGTTCTATTGGAAATAAGATTCAATCTTGATGGAAAGAGTGATAGCTAAACTTAAGAGACAAGTCGAATTGACTCAAGCCCATTGGTTCATAGGTCAACAAAGTGGTAAATCATGACTAATCCAATCCAATGGCCTGTGTATTAGAATTTTGACTTAATACATGTGCTCTTGTAGGTTTGACACATTTAGGCATGTAGACGTACACATAAGTGCAAAAAAGGTAGCTATATGTTTATCATAAATAAATTGAGTTATTAGCTTAAAATTAGTTATCGTTTTATTATATTATAGACCTTATTATCTTTTAATAGTATGGGTTATATATATGTGTGTGTTTGTGTGTATGTGTCGATACACTAAGTTGCTACTGGTATCGGTGGGCACTTTTAGTAGCCTAGCCTATATGTTTTATTGCTAAGGTTATGGTCTATGGCTATGTATACAGGAGCCTTCATTCCACTTACTCTAATGAGATCTCCCATCGCTTAAACAAAGAGTTTATAAGCATAGTAATTAGTAATTGTCGTGCATCAAATAGATAAAGTCGTAACAGTCCCACTGTGTGAACTTAACCTAAGATAGAAATTGATTTTACAACTGTTATCTTAGATCTAGTTCACATCAAGCGTACTAAATTAAATCCCTTTAAAACATCTAATTTGATACCTATTTGATATAAGCATATGGTGCAATATTTTAAAATAATTGTTTAAAAACGAACTCATGGTTAAATCTTTCGATAATAATGGAGTTTTATATACAATATGATGTACAAAACCTTAAAACTAATAAGTAATTTCAAAATTATATTTGTATGAAAGATAGCCTATCCAAGAGAGAATTTGTAAAAGTCCACATGTTTACATAACTTAAAATACACATCAACAATTGAAAACTAAAGGGCCATCTAAGGAAACCTTATTATTTTTTCTAAAAGTTAGTATAGTTAATAAACAAAATAAAAATTAAGCTAGTTTGTCTTGATCCTAACTCCTTGACCTCACTCTTTACTCTTCTAGGATCAGATGATGTGCTTATATAACTACTTTGAACCTACAAAACAAACTATAGAAGAACGAGTGACAACTTGCTCAATAAGTATGACAGAAATAAAAGTACATATCTAACACGAAGTAACTAAGGTCTTCAAGCAATTTAATTCAATATAATACATGTATAAGCAAGTGTCGTCACACAATATTATCCAATCTATCATGAGATTAGAGAAATAACACTCGCTCTAATTCAAATTGAGGAGTTTGACATCTCATATACGAATCAAAACAAAACCAAAACTTATGCAATAGAGAAGACCCTCCGCTTAAGACTACCTTCGACCTATAGTTCCAAACCTTACTGTAACATTTTTTTTTTTATCACTTAATTTGACTAAAGATAGAAAAATGACCATTTCAATTATCATCATCGAAAGATCTATGTTTAGCTCAAGAATTCTAGTTGTTCCCTAGTAGGCAGCAATGCATATTTGGTTAGAAGTCAAGCTAAGTTGAAATTAATTTACTTTTAAGGTGATACTTTCTTTTGAGCAACACCTAACTTTAGACTTACATACAATTGTTGCCACAATTCCAGGCTAATTCTAACATTTTTTATTATTGCTTTAGTAAATTTTAGCTAATTTTATATATTTTTAGGTATTTTAGGTAATCTCTGGTATATATTTGTATGTAGTAATTATACTCAAAGTGTATGTACTACTTTTACCTATTATTTTATGTTATTTTATAATTTTTTAGTCCAAATATTTTATCTCTAAAGTTTAATAAATTTTCATTATCTAAATTGCACATTTTAGGTACATATAATATAATATAGTAAAATTAACTATTTTTAGTTATAATATTATTATTTTATTATAACTTTTATATTCTAAACTAATGGGGTGTCATTGACTATCTCCTATGACCTACTCATGAAATATTGGCTTCATCAAATTGCCTTCACATATGCTCTAAATTATCTACTTAGAACGACTACGTAAAAGTTCAGGTTTTAAAGTAATCACTAGAAATTAATGGAACAAGGTACACTTCCATTTCATCTTAAATCAAATAATTTTTTATGCGAGGTAAATTGACTTTTGCCATTAGAGTTTGAAGGTTTTCTTCAATAATTCTATCATCATGAACCAATATTTCATTTTTTTTTTATTTTTTTTTTGCAATTATTGATATATATATTTAATGATGTAATATTAATAAAAGGAATAATTATAATAGAATGAATTAACGTTTAGAGATAAATTCAAATAGATGATTAATTTTTTATAAAATGGTTCGAATAAGAGATTCATAACAGCCAATTTATAAAATTATTTAAACCACTTTGTAAAACATTAATCCCTTATTTGAATATTTTGAAACGTTGATCATTTATTTAAACCACTTTGTGAAATATTAATCTCTTATTTGAATATTTTGAAACATTGATCATTACTACCAAACGTTGATCCCCTTAGTTGTAATTATCTCATATTAAGAAGATGCTTTAGAGACTTATAAAAAGTCTTGATGCTTTTAGGTAAGAATATAAGTATTTATTTTCTAGGAGTTGATTTCATTTATTCTTCTAAAAGTGGTAATCATCTTACTGTTGGTCAAGCATACAAAGAGGGAAAGACTTTATTAAAGATAATTTGTGTTAGCAGGTTAGTAAGGGTGATAAAATTAGAATCTAGCAAAATCCTTAGGTTCTTTAAGCTCCATATTTCAAATTACACCTAAGAGGTGATAGTCAAGTCAATTCAACTACAACAATGGAATCTTTAATATGCAAAGATGAGAGAGAATGGAAACTAGAAGAATTAAGGGGAATAATATCAAAAGAAGAACTTATAGCTATTAAGTACATTCCTATATCTTTAGCAAATGGTGAAGATTGTATTATGTAACCATTCAAAAGAAGTGGATCTTGTTTAGTACAAATGGGCTACTATAGGTAATGGAGGTAGGCTACTCTTCATCTGAATAACAGAGTTTCAAGATCTTTTCAAATTGACTCTAAGCTTTGGGCAATAACATGGTCTTTGGATGTACTTCCACAGATTAAACATTTTATTTGGCAATGTTGCACTAACTCTTGTCTAGAAATGTAAATTTATGCAGGAGAAGTTGTAAGCCTAATCTTTACAATCGCTTTTGTCAAGATGAAAAGAATACTGAACATTTGTTGTTATGTTATACAAGATGAGATCGGTTTGTTTTCAAGGAATTGGATTGAAAATAAAAGAAACGCCTAAAGTAAGATTTGATTGCTGGCTACTACATGTTGTATTAGATCTATAAAATTTGAGAGAGAATTGGCAAAAAGGTCTCAAACAAGTGTATTTGTGGCTTGGCATATTTGGAAGAGCATAATGAATGTCTTTTTGAAAAGAAGACTTTGAATTCAGCGATAGTGTTTAGTAAGATTTGACATGCTATTTGGGAAATGAATGATACTAATTCAATTCAGCATTGAATGTGATTACATATTCTTCTCTTCTTGGTCGATGGAGTCCTCTATAAGCTTATGTGGTTTGTATCGTAAGGTTGCTATAGTTGGTCGATCGTGTACATTGAGTGTGTCAGTTGACTTAGGAGACGTTTTGAATTGATGGCAGTGGAGAGATATTATTAAGAAGAGGCATAGGAGTAAAAATGGGTAAGTTTGATACCATTAGTGCATGCATGTGACAACCAATTAAATTCGGTATTCTTGATCATTCTTAATTACATTGTTTATTTAATCTTCCTTAAAGTGATTCTAACAGAACTTTGGTGTTTATCTCAAGTTTGCCAATGCTCTGAATAAATCAAATGAGAAAACAAGTCTCCTATTTATAGAATTTGAAGATCAATTTTATCCATTGGATAGTTTTAAGAAGAATGGCTAAGATCGAGGCTTGTTATTAAAGCCTATCCTCTCCTTTAGCCTTCACAGGTTTAGATATGGGCTTAAGGCTTATGATAACTAAAAGAAGCCCCTCTCTTCTTTAAATAAGCTTAGAGCACACTTAAGCCTATTTAAAGTTCAATAAAGCCAAACAAAGCCCAAATGAGCTCAAAAAAGCCACTCTTGAGTCTACTTTTTTGTGATGAGATAACCCAGTCTAACAATCCCCGTTCTAAGTCTATAAAGCTAGATCTCCTTAAAACATCCCTAATTAGGCTAATTTTCTAGATTTTGTTACTAACATAAGATATCAATCAATGGTATTAAATTAGGCTAAAAGCTTAATTATTAAAATGAACTTCTACATAGTTAAAATTAATTATGATGCATTGATTCGAAATAAGTGGCTTAAGATAAGAATTGGTTTAGTGGCACATGATCCAAATAGTAAGCTATTAGCTGCGGTTACTCAGAGATCTCCAATAGTTGATATTGAAATGGCTAAAGCACATGTGATGAGAGAAGGAGTCAAACTTGGTTTGCATAATTGGTAGCTAAAATTGAACTTAAAACTGATAATAAATTGGTGTACATGGTGAATCAAAAGTTTCCTTATAAGAGCAAATACATCATTTACAACATTTTTTCTCTCTGTTATTTGTTTTCTTTTTATTTTATCGATTGGGTTGCATCCTATGGTAGTTTCTTCTGTTACTGATCGATAGAGTCCTCTACAAGCTTATATGGCTAAATTTAATTGTGATATGTATGTGAATCCAAAGTAGGTAACTTTAGGCAAGAATTGGTTTAGTGGTACCAAGGCTGTAAACGAGTTGAGTAGAGACAATATAGTGTTGAGCTCAAACTTGACTAGAATGAAAAAACTCAAAGCTCGAACATGATCAAGCTCAAGTTCAGCTCAAAATTGAAATGAAACTCGATAAGTTCGAGCTCAGCTCAATTAAGCGCGTTTAGACTAAATAATCTCAATAGATGTCATAAATTTGATTAAAATAATAATAATATTTAAACTCGATTTAAGTTTGATTAGGCTTGCAAATTTATTGAGCCAAATATTACAAAACTCGAGCTCAACTTGGTAAGCTGAATCAAATTTGAGTAAATACTAAGTCAAACTCGAGTAGCTTGCGAATAGGATCGTCTCATCTACATCCTTAATTGGCACATGATTCAAATGGCATGTTGTTGGCTATGGTTGCTTAGAGATCTCTAATAATTGATATTGAAATTGCTAAAGTGCATGCAGTGAGAGAAGGGCTCAAACTTGCTTTGTGTAAAGGGTGGGCTAAAATCAAAGTTTAAACTGATGATAAATTGGTACACATCAATCTAGTAAATAGATAGTTTCCTTAGAAGAGCAAATGCATCATTTAAGACATTTTATCTCTTTGTTTCTTTAACTTAATAAGTAAAAAAGCTAATGAGGCAACTAATTGGGTTACATTCCATGATTGAATTGGGTTATGTAAAGATTTTAAGGATCTTTTGTTACGCCTTGAAGCGGTAGAGTCGTAACAGTCCCGCCGTGTAAACCATTCTAAAATAGAAGTTAACCTTACAACCGCTATCTTAGACCTGATCTACATAAAGTATCTACGACTAACCTGCTTTGAAGTAAACAGTTTGTAATTTAAATAAATCATTTACCTAAGAAAGTGAGGAAATATATATATATATATATATACACTATAATTCAGTTATTGCAATTAAAGTTTACAATAATTCTCCGTAATATATTTCCTAGTTATTACATTATTCGGAAATGAAAAATAATTCTAAAATAAAAACTTAGACCTTAAAAATATGTGTTGATTCTTCAATGTTTTTCCTTACTCTCCAGAATCCAGTAGTTGCTAGCTTCAGAGTAATTGTTTGCCGCTTCTTTGCCAGCACCCGCATGACGTCTATAGGGATGTGAGTAATCTAGCTCAGTAAGTTAAGATGGAGGACTTAAAACTATACCATAAACACAATAAGGTTTTCAATCAACTTATTAGGTGCAATGCATGTGCAAGCAAATGCCATCGCATGACATTATCCGGCCCGTTGTGAGATTAGAGAAATTACATCCGCTCTAATCCGGGTTAAGGAGTTGCCATTAATGCAACAGCTCACGATTAAACCCAAGCTTGTGTAATGGAGACTTCGCTCCTCCCGCGACTACCTTCAAACCATTGACTTCACCCTCGTCGCGACCTCCTCACCTATCACTTAGTTTGACTAAGGATGAAGAAGGGATCCTTTGCAATCCTACGCTATCCCTTTCGAAGGAGTTGATATTTGGCCGAAGAATCCTAGGTTTCCCCTAATGGGTTGCCATGCATGTTCAATTATGATTACTGGTCGTATATTCGATTAGGTCCAGTTTAGGGTGATCAATTATTTCATACAAATCACACAATATAGGCCATAATAACAAACAGAATTATAACATCACTCATAATCAAGCACATGCACACATCAAACTATCTAATAAGCACAACCAAGCATAATCTTAAGCCTCCAAAATACAGTATCGTATTAATCCCAACTTACCTCAACTCCTCGCTCACTCACTCGAGGTCCGACTTGCTCAAATCATCGCCGATCATCCCTATAACACAAACATGGTTTCGGTTTTTCATATAACTATTATAGGTTCGTTTTATCCTATAACGCTTATTGTTATATTTTGTTTAAGGTTTAATATGCTTAATTATCTAGGTCTTGAGTCTTTTACAATTATTCTAGGTTTAGGGTTAGGTTCAGGTTCGGTTTCCGCATTGATTTCTAAATTAGGTTTTAGTTCGATTTCTAAGTATTGTTTTATACTCGAACCCTAAAAATTCATTTCAATTCATAATGTGAAATTAATCACATTACTTCCTGATCTTCTAAATATTATCATTATCTCTAATTAGTATTTTATTCCACCCGGTATACTTAAATCCTTATTAGTGTACCGAATTTACTTTTGATGTGAGAAAATTTTACATCTTTCATATAATTACATAAATTTAAGTTTTCTATTAGTTTTATCGTATATTTTTATTATTATCATAATATTAATTTTTATTCTAATATTTTCTATTTATTATATTTTCAATAATTACATGTTATGTATTATCACCTATTATATATATAATACACATATAATATTTCTTTCACTCTAATTACCATCTCCTAACATCAATTATCATTTCAAAATGTTTAAATTCATCCTAAATCAGATTTTACTCCTAATTACCCTAATTTACAAAATTAACTTAAAATTTACTATTTTTCCCTATTACTCATTTACTACATAATTAACCTAATAATTACATCTAATATCCTAAATGCTATAAGTATCATACTCTATCAGATTTCAACATCCTAAAACATATACTTATTCACTAAATCAATAATTAACTATTTAATTACTTTATTAACTCTAAATTATCAATTTTATGCCTCATTTTAAGGTTTAAAAATTGTCTAAAAATTTCGAAAGTTAATTTTTGAAAATAGGCTTCATAGTACCGTTCTATATCATCTAAGTAGTCTACACAAAAATTTTGGGTTTAAAACTATACTCTTAAGGTCATTTATTTCTAAATCGAAATATGCTTGGTTTTGCACGATTTTTTAAGGACCATATATTACGGAACATATTTTCATCAAAATAATATTTTTCCTAAAAGCTACATACAAAAAGATTTTAGAATAACAAAATTCATAATTTTCTAAGAATATTTACTATTTTTTACAAAATTACACAAAATCGAGCTGGAAATCGGATTCACCGGTCTGGGTGGCTCTGGCCACCGCCGGCAGCCATGGCCTTATCGGCCGGTCTAGGTGCTACCACCACTGTGTGGTGGTGGTGGCCGTCCACTCTTAGGTGCTCGTCTGGTGTGGGTTCTCTTTTAAGGCCCTAATTGCATAGTTTTTCTTTTCTTTTTTTAACCCTAATTTTTCTCTCAATTTCGCCTTTCTCTATTTTTCTCACTCTCCAAACTGCCCAAATGAGCTCTGTGATTTTTTTCCCTATTTATAGAGCTTTGTGGTAATTAATGTGTATTAAATTGGACAAAACATTGCCTAAATCCCTTAATTTTTAGATTTTGTGTTACTCTAATTTAATTGGCTGATTTTTTTCTTATTTTTCCTAGCTGTCATGACCCAATTCTGGATCATTCCTTATTTTTTCTGATTTTTCTTTATTTTTCCTTAATTAATTATGAATTTTCTTTAATTATTTAGTATTTTTTAGCACATTACGCGTATTTTAAGTAATTATGCATACTTCTACCTACATGTAAATTTATATATAGTACAAATAAATATTCCTAAATATTATTTAGGTCATTCTATGATTTTTAGTATACATATAATTTATTTCTAGTGATTCGTTAATTATTGGAATGCATTTTACGCATTTTTGATAAATAATAAGTTATATACTTAAAATTTGGAATTTTTATATTCTTTTATTTTATTGCTTATTTTTTTAAATTCAAACTTATGGAATCATTTTTACTAATATTTCTAGCTTTACTTATAATTTAGACTTGATCGGATTTTTTAGCTGATCGAAACCTTGAGTGATTAGTTGTGGGGCTTACATCCTTATCCTCCATCCCTTTTAGATTCTCTTTTATTTCATGATTGCATATCAACACGACCTAATTTTTTTATGAGTTCTTTTCTAAAGTTTGAGTAATAGGATGTTTTTTTTTAGTAAAAAAAAAATCTTAAATAGTGGAAAGAAAGTTCATTTAGAATATAAAACGAGTGATATATTTTTTAATACATAGAAGACATCAAAGCTATTTAATACATATAATGTTTTAATATTATATGTTAATATTATGGATATAATAGAAATTATTGTGATGTTGGAAATGTTTACATATAGAAATCATCTATAACGAATGAAAGAAGTAGTAAGGACCTAGGAATGAAGTTAAAAGATGGAGCATTAATGGGGATTAGATAGCATAGTATTGGGTAATATTTCTTTCTAAGTAGGGTATATATGGCATCATGTGAAGTTGAAATATAATAACCTTATTAATGTTGGGTATGGAGTTAAATAAAAGTTATTGACTTAATGTAACTAAAGATAATGTAGTAAAATTTATAAGATTGTGACAAAAGTATTAGTTAATCAATTAAGACATTTCCTAGATGACTTAATGGTTGTCAAAGTCACAATTTTATTGTTAACTTAAATGTATAGAATTGATATAATTATACAAAATCGGTAAACTTATAAACCTGTAGAATTGTACATGACAGTTTGTAATTGTATTAAAAGCTTATACATAAATGATTTTATATCTATTTTAATTACGAAAAAATATTATAAAATCATAAACTTATAAAATTGTATTTTTGACTCATGATTTTAATAACTATTGATCTTATAAGATCTTCTCATGCTAGCTTCATTCTAAGTAGTAATGAAGAATGTGATCATCCTACAAGCGCTGCATTTTTTACATATATATATGGAACCTTAAGATGGATATTGCATAAATTTGACTTACAAAAAACATAAATTGGTCCTAATGAAACTTCAAAAAAAAAAAAAAAGCATAATTGAGTTAGGTTTTTCCAAATGGTGCATTTACTTATAAGCTCTTGTCATTCTTTCCCCACCATATTGATATTTTTAAATGGTTATATTATTTTCGTGAAAGTACATCTCCCATTCACTACAACTTTGATAACCGGCACCGTGGTCCTCAAGTCACTAACTTCCTTAATCTTTTGATATTGGATAGGCATCAACCTTTATATATGATCTTATGACTTTACGAAGACTTGTATTTCCAATCCCCTTTGTGAGAAGGTACAATCAAATCAATAATTAAAATTATGATCGATTATTACACACAAGCATCACTAATACCAATAAAAACAATTTGAGAGTATAAAGCGATCGAGTAATGAGTGCTTATAGGAGTTTATAGATGAAGATAGGAAAGTTTACTTGATGACATAGTAGAAGATTACCAATCCTATAAATATGGGATGGTCTTGAGTTTTCAATTTTAAGATAGTATTTGATTGTAAGGATTAAATTAGACAAAGAAAATTAGACAGGATAAATATAAAAAGGACTAAACAGTATAAATTTTATTATACCATATTTGGTTTACACAATACTAGATATATAAGTTATATTAAAAAATTAATTATTTATATTATAAAATAAATAATTTTTTGTAATGTTTAATAAAAATAATATTAATTAACTTAATATTATAACATGGAGGGATATTTTTGAGTAGGTAAAATATTTTTTATTTTTATTAAATAAATTTTATTTTTGTATTATGGTGTAGATGGAATAAAATTTAGATATTTTGTCAAGTTCATAAACTGAATTTTTATTCAATTACTAAATAAATTTATAAATTAAATATGAGATAAAATTTTGTCTAATTTAATACTACAAAAATTGCGTAACTAAATGCAATTTAAGGAAGAGGAATAAAGCATTTATGACAAAGTTGGCTTAGGACCTATGGACTATAAAAATCTTTTGGGGACATAAATCATTAGAGAAAATTGCAGGAAGAAGCCAACCATTAAGGGTCCCAACTGCGGAAAACAATCAAAGAAGAAGGTATTTGGATAGATAACAAAATTAATGGTTAAAATTTGAAATGGACAAGACGTGAGCTTTGGTGGAAGAATTGGACTAAAGATGGTAGTCGTAAACCGAGACAGCCTTTTTCGCGAGCCACTTCCCCGCAATGGATGACAATTTATTGTAATACACAAGCTTGATAAGAACAGTAGCTGGAATGGATGTCATAGATTAAACTATGTTGAAGCCTTTTCATAGATCACCACTTGGAAGAGGAGGAGCAAAGCAGGAGTTGCGCTAGGGAGTGAACGGGGAGACCGGAGATTATATTGTAGGATGCTGCTAGAAGCATCATTATTCGGAATTCAATGGAAAACACGAGGGATTTACTTAATATTTTAATTAATATTAGAGAAAGAAATTGAAAATATAATTGTTGAATACACCATAGTGAACTATACACATACCTCATCATATCTTAGGATAAAGTTATAAATAAGCCGAGCAAAACTTTTACAAACTTAACCTTAATTTGTTTAAAAATTATCGAGTTTGAGCTCTTACTGAGCTTTTTTACTGAGCCTGAAATTGATGCTTAGCTTTAGGCTTGGGTTCAGGCTCAAGCTCAACTTTTTTAAATAAATGAGCTCTATCTTGAGTATAACTCATTTATTAATTAAGCTCAAGTAGAGCCGAATCTAACTTAAAAGCGAGCCAATCTCGAGATAATTAAAAAGTCTAAATATAAAAAATAAAGAAATATATAAATAAATATATTAACTAATAGTCAACAAGGATTAAATTATATATTATCCTATAACATATTATATATTATATAAATATTGACCTTAATAATACATAATATTTGAATATATATATATAATTCATAAATTTACTCAAGAGCTGGTTTACGAATCTGAATTAGAGCTTGAGCTTGAGCTTAAGCTCAAACTTGACTCATCTATAGTCATGGGTGATTTTCTTTTATTATAAAATAATGGAAATACATAATAACTTATTAAGATGTAAACTATAATGTCTTGCTATAAAGGAGACTGTTTGAATACTTTCTAGCACTCGACCAAACCAATTGGGAAAATGTAAATAGTTCTCCTTAACTTTGTTGTAGATATATTTTTTGAACTTTCAAATATAATAAATAACCTTATTAAATTTTGATAAATTGGAAATCCTTAGAAGTTGCAAATAAACCCTTTAAATTTTAATTTTGATGGGGAAACACCCCTTCAAACTTATCAATATATATATTAATACCTCTTAAATTTTAACCTTAGTGCATCTTTATTGCATCATTTTTAAAAAAGTAATTAGTGCATCTTTATTGCATCATTTTTAAAAAAGTAAGTGTTTTTTATATTACCAATTTCTTAAAGTTTAGCAAAATTTACTTGCAATTTCCACTTAATCTTTTATATTACACCAAGGAGGTAAATCTTGTGCTTAGTTGCAATAATAATAATAAACTACCAGACATCATTTATTTTTAATATTTTATACCAAGGGGATTTGTGCCTGACTATAGTATTTACCTATTCATATTGTTTTTTTTTTTTCTTTTTACACCTATAATTCATCATTAAGGTGATCGCCCAGTTACTTAATACTAAAATAACAAGGATGAATCACCCTTGGTAGTTTTTAATTTTTAGCTAATAAAATTAAATTTTATTCAATGGAAAATGTTATATCAATAAAAATCAATTGATACAAGAGAATTTATAAGTGAAGAGTTAAGGTAAAAAAACCTAATCAAATAAACTAATGCATCTCTTTAAAAGTTAACCTGTCCCATTTAGAGATACTATGATTTCTTCTCAACCCACCAATCGACCTAACTTGCAAGTACGATAAATCTTGTGGAAGGAAAACATTATCCTACGTGATGACAACATAAAACAAAAAAAAAAATGACAAACAGATAAAAATTAAAAATAAACTTTAGCTTATTTTAAAAGCTATCCACAAATCAATACCTCGGTTGGCATGATACTTGAAATTCACTCTATTTATAGAAGTAGAGCGCTAATAGTGGATATGTAATGTGATGGATTTACGATGTAAAAAATGGTAGAAAAATAGCAAATTTGAGAATTTTTACTTAATGAAGAAGTGGGACCGTTGATAGTGAAGTCAGTAGTAGTGGATTTATGGATTTAAGGTGGTAAAGGAAGGAAAATGGGTTTCAAATGGACGGAGACCAACAACTATCCGAGGAGGAGTTGTTATGGAGGTCCTATGTGCCCGTAACCAAAGTCAAGTTTAATGAAATATAGCATTGTTAGCTTGATAAAGAGATTTATGTACTACCAAATAACATCAGTTAATATAAGATGTCATGGATTTTAGGCTTACTATCACTTGTCAAAGGAATCACGAGGAGATAATCTTACTAATCAAATTCAAGTGGTGATAATTAATTTTAGATATATATATATCATGTCCTATATGGGCTTATTGTTACATGGAGTACAGCATTATATGTATACTTGATGGATAATTATCAATACTATTTGAATACATGGTAATATAGGTGATAAATTTTTTGAAATTACCAATTATTATTGCCATGCGTTTGAAAATCACTGAAAATTACACATTACGTATATATATTCATATAGTATGTATTATCTATTAAACTTCTTTTTTTATTACGTGTATTAAAAAAATTCATACAGCATATGACATAAAGAAAAGTGTGTGTTTTATGAGCAATTCACCTACATTGGTGAAGAATTAGCTTCTATTGAATAATGGGGTGGTCATTCCACTTCCAACAATAAATTTATCATTTTTTTTTTTTTTTTTTTTACCCACAGAGAGAGTGTATATCATTTTGTAACTTTCACCGTTTACGTACACCCTTCGAAGAAATGAGTATCTTTTCCCTTTTTTCAATAGTTAAAACGTAAAAACATCCGCAGTGCTCTTCTTATCAATATCAATAATTGTAAGTATGTAAGAGATTAGCCACCAAGAATTTTCCAATTATCTAACTTTTATAATTGTAAGTGTAGTTGGATAATTAACAGAATGAAAAGCAATAAAAATAGATAAAGTTACAAAAATAACCATTAAAATAATAGAATCAATAACGTAATTAAGAAAAATGTATATTCTTTAATAAATTTTGCATTATTTACTATCTAATTTTAAGTGACTTTTCAATCTTAATTGCAATATTTTTTAATCTTAGTGGGATAAATACTAGTTTCTTAATAAGATAATTAGGTTCGAATCCTTTATTCTTCCGTTGTAATAAAAAAAAAAAGAAAGAAAGAAAGATTGGCTAAAAAATCCCCAATGAGCGATATTGCTAGGTATTTATCCGATAAAACAAATAATAATTATTGTTAGATTATGTTATTTGTCATCGAGGGGTTTAGCAATAATGAGCTTAAGAAAGAATTTAAAGCACATAAAAACCATAAAAGAACTTAGTTAGTACGTAAGCTTACCATGAAAAGTTAAAACCGAAAGGATAAGGGATAATGAAATCTATTCCAATACTATCGATTTATATCCAAAATCAAAATCAATTATTCGAATTAGGCAATTAATCTAAACAATTTATATAATTCGATACTTTAAGTTTAAAGCATAACATATCGTGGCTACTATTTAATATAATATCTTAATAAGGTAGTACCTTACAAAAACCCACTTAACTATATAGAGGTTTCTCTTTAACTTCATATTTAAGAAAAAAGGTGAAGCTATATATCATGAATTCCATAAATTTCAATATGGGTACAGAACTATACAGTCAGAAGAGAGAGAATGAGCAAAATTTAAAATTATGTTAAGATTTGTTTTATAAAATATACGTATAATATATATATTTATTCCTCCTTTATAATTAATTTTTTTAACTTGGGGTCGAGCTCCTATCAATTTCCCGAGTTTGTTCCCCGTAAATTCTTTGATTATTGCCATTCCATAAAGACTTTCATTTTGAGTTTGCTTGATTTGCATAATTTTCAAGTGTTTCCTAAAAGCCTATAATAGTTTTAAGTTCCTTCATGTTTAATTATGCTGGAGATAATGATTGTGGTGGTTGCATTCTAAGTATAATAATGATTAGGAAAACGCAAACAAATCTACACAACCTTTTGCTTCAATGCCCACTCAATTGGAATAATTAATAACATCAAAGGTTACAAGTTTAATTTTATATATTTCTTACTCTGCTTTCACATTTTTATACATATTTTTTGTTATTCTCGAGATTTTTGTTGCTTTCATGATTTTATGATTATATATCTTTTCATTTTTTATTTTTTGCCAGATTGTATGATTTTTTAATTAGAGTTAGAAACTATAATTACATAGTATTTATTTTATATTATATATCTATTTATAATGTCATAAGATATTGAAGGTATTATATTGTACATAATTATAGAATGTAAGATAATATAACAAAATTAAAGCAAGTTATTATTTAAATTCTTAGACTATATAAAGATAATATTTTACTTAAGTATTGAAATTATACGATAAATGTTACCATCGGTAAACATAAAGAGTGTATAATATAGAATGATAAAGTAACTAGTGATACTTAATAATATGTAAAATATAGGGTTAACTAGTTAATACTTCATTCTATAATTCCCTATACAATTAAACAGTTTTTGAGTGGGTTTTGGTATATTCTAGATATAATTTTCGATAATCTACTTTCATATGGACATGATGTGGATACGATGTATACATACTTTATACTCTTCCTAAAACTTATATACATAGTACTGGTTTTGGGGTATCATGCACTTATCTTATAAAAATTATTATTTAATAACAATAATGGCCGTATCTTAAATGTTGTAAGTTTTAAAAATAAAAATTTAAAAACACAAACATATTAACTATAATAAAAGCCCATCATCTATTAAAAAATTCTAAATCTAAAGTATTTCCTTTATCCACTCTATCTTTTCTTAATTATACATATCTATCCACCACATCTCTTGTCCTATTTCTTTCCTACCTTTATTGTTATTTTCTGTTAACTCAATAATAATACTTTTTATATATTAACAACTTAATTTCTTTTAACCACGTTCTAAAGAGATGGTAGTTTTGTGTTGAGATAATATCCAAATTACAACATAAACTTTGAATATTCTTTCTAATTTTATACATAAACTTTGAAATAGTGAATCTTACTTATTAGATTTTACACTTTAAAATTTAAAATTGCTAAATATCATACTTAATTAAACATTTACTTATTAAATTTAGGTTTTACACGTTGAAAATTTAAAATTGCCAAATATCATACCGTTTTAAGCCTATCTTAATGCTTAATCCGAGTAGAAACCTACCAAAGCCTGTTAGCGATTAAGGGACCGAACACCTTATCTTCGTTTGAGCACTTTGTAGTCCCTTGAGCATTTTACCTACGTTTAAGTACCTCAAGGACTTGCTCTCTGGACGCTATGTTGTTGAGCACCTCACTACTTACGTAGATGTACTCGAGTCGCATGGCCCTTTCCAACCTTTGGGTATACACTTATTACCTTGAAAATATCTTCTCCTTCGTAGGTAACCCATAAAAGGTTAGTCCACAGCTTATGCACCGTTTGGCACTCTCTCTCTCTCTTTCCTTCAGAGTTGTTTGTCTTTTACTTCCCCTCCTTCTCTCTTCTCATTAATTACAATTTGACATTCATGATACAATTAACACACCTGACATCTCCTAAGAATGTCAACTTCCTAGATTTCAAACGTAGCTGCTAATGCGTTTATGACCAACTAGCACTCAGAGCTATCTTATCATCCTTGCAGCGCATGTCTCCTATAGGCAGCTCGTATGGACAAACCTTAGGTTGATATGCATCCTTGGTAGGTGAGTTTTTTGCACTATAAATAGTGCAAAGAGCCAAAAGGTAAAGGATCTGAATTTTGAATTTCTCTTTTTCGGCTTCATTAACATGTAACACTTGTTTAGATGGTGACTCAAGTGCCCACTTTCTCCCTTTGGGAATAGTGCTTCGAACTCCACACACCAATACGCTTCACTCTTTTATCTTTTTCTCTTTATTGATTTGAGCGTTGGATAGCTCTCGTGAATTAGAGCATCTGAATTTTTTTATAGGTTTTTAGGAACAAAAAGTATAGTAAATAGCATTTCCCCTAAGCAATCTTAGCCTGTTTCCTTTGTTATATTTGGTTGATTCTCATTATCAATAATGTCTAATTAAGTTTTTACTTCTTAAATTTATTAATTTCATAATATTTACAAATGTATCTCGACAAACTCTTACCAATATAACCATAAAAATACAAATATAAGGGGAGCTAATAAATTTGACATATAAAAATACGGGTCGAAACAAACAACAACAACCATATAAATATATGCATATATATATATATACATGCATACATGACGGAGACAACAACAACAAAAATAAAAAATAAAAATAAAAAAGGGTACGTATATCTTTGCCTAAAAGAAATACGGAAATTAAAAAAGATATTTTGAAATTTAAAACTTCTTATCAAAGTCCCAACCTACCATTAGGCATATGTCGTTCTGCTTTTCTTCCAAAAGCCGGCTGTTTTCGAATTCGCCGGCGCGGACATCGTGACTCCTCCGTCGGATCCCAACCGGAGCAGCAGTACTTGTTTTTCAGTAGTCGCACTCTCAGAATCTCCGAACCTTCTGCTGCGGCAAAATCCTCCATCTCTCTCTGTCTCCATTCCGACCAAGTACTCTCTCTCTCTCTACCATACAACGCGGTTCGAGTCTGATGAAGTTGGTTGCTTTTTTTTTTTTTTTCCTAATTGGAGTTTCCATTTCGTCTAGGGTTTATTCATTTTTAGTACATGTTTCTTGTTTTGCTTAACTTTTCAATAGAGTACATCCAAATCTAGTAGTTTCAATATATTGTAAGATGTTAATATAATGGGCTGTGAATCCATTTCCATGTCTGCTTATTCATTCAATGGGGAGTTCCAGAATTGGTCTTTATAGAGGATCTCCGTCACACTTTGTGGGAATTGGGCTCCAGTGCGATCTGCAATGGTGTTAGTTCCAGTATGTAGACCTAATAACGCAATGCAAGTAGTAGTAATCGTGGTTGCTGCTGCTGTTGGGGATTGATTTTTGTAGCCAACCCCATCTCGCGGGTTTAAGGCTCAATGTTGCTGTTGTTACCTTTTAATAGAATTCATAGTTTTAGGGCCTCTTTGGATACTAAATTTTGTCACATTTTGCTTTTGTTTGGTATGGCTGTTAGTCAAACTTAGATTCAGATAAGATCCAACTATGGAGATATGAAAACTTCTTCTAAATAGTCAGAAATTAAAAACCCCTTGTAGTCTTGATCTTACTTTCCTTTTTGTGGGTTGCAAATGTCATGTATTGGCAATTTGGTGGCATGGTTGGAGGATAAGAGTTTGTTGACTGATTTTAGTTAAAAAGCATTTTCCTTTCTAGGGTAGTGGTTGGTAGGTGGTTATACATTTAAATCTTCTTGAATTTCTGGAAATGCAGAGGTTGTTGAGCTTAATGGCGCAACCAGAGGCTATATTACAGTGGCTGCAGAAGGAAATGGAGTACAGGCCATTGGGTCCTTACTCTTCATCGAGCAAATCACATGTGCTTTCTGTTGATTCGCTTAGAAAAATTAGTCGGGGAAACATGATACCTCTTTGGAATTTCTTGCTGAAGCGGGTGAAATCTGAGAAGACGGTAGAGAATATAAGGAGAAACATCATGGTTCATGGTGGGGGTGATGGTGGAATTGTGAATTTGGGGAAAGATGGGACCAGGGTTAAAGGGAGGAGGAAGGAGAAAGTGGGTGGTGACACTGCAAGCACTGCAGAGAGCAGGGAGGCAGCTTTGCAGGAGAGGGAATTAGCTGTGAAGGAGGTGGAAAGACTAAGGAACATATTGAGGAGGCAAAGGAAGGATTTGAAGGCAAGAATGTTGGAGGTTTCTAGGGAGGAAGCCGAGAGGAAGAGAATGCTTGATGAGCGATCCAATTACAGGTTGGGATTGTGACCACCTTTTTGATAATTTTTCTTGGCATTTTGTTCATACAGTGTTTGTTGTTGGCATTTCATGGATGATGTACTGAAAAAGAATGACAAGCTTGGAATGAAATAGTAAAGTTATGTAGCTCTTGTGGTTACATTTCCTGGTTCTTTTGCACTTTTTTAACTGGTTAACAGTTGGAAGAAATTGCTGGAACGAGCACCTTCCCTTGTTTTACAAGTTTAATTCACTATCATTTTCATAAGTTACATTGTAATAATAGGTACTTACTCATAACAATAAAATTGGACTCTTTCTCAGCAAATGTCCTTTTTCCAGTGGTAATGAACTGAAGCATATTGTTTCTTTAAACTGCAGATGATGGTTTTTGAAGTGCTTTTTATCATAGAGCATACACACACTGTATTTTTTTTCTCATGCAGATCAAGACAATCATGGATAATCATAAAAAAGCTGTGAATTGCTGATGGAGTCTGGTTGATATTATGTGTCATTTAAATCTGTAAGCATTACCATATTACATTTTGGATATGTGTTTGTAATGTGGAAGTTGCAGACAGGAGTTGGCTGAAGTAAAACAGGCATTTTCTGAAAGTTCATAAGCTGTTATATTCTTGATCATACTGCTGCAAGATCTTCTTGCTGTAACAATAACTGTATTTCACTATATGCTTCTTTTTCTAGGCACAAGCAGGCGATGCTGGAATCATATGATCAACAGTGTGATGAAGCAGCAAGAATTTTTGCTGAATATCATAAACGCCTCCATAACTATGTCAATCAAGCAAGGCTTTCTCAAAGATCTAGTATTGACTCCATTTCTGAACTAGCCAACAGTTTTAGAGGGAATAGTGACAAAGAAGCTGTTTATTCAACTCTTAAGGGCACAAAATCTGTGGATGACATTATCTTAATTGAAACTGCCAGGGAAAAGAATGTGCGGAAAACATGTGAATCTCTTGCTGCACATATGATAGAGAAGATACGGAGCTCTTTTCCAGCTTATGAGGGAAATGGTATTCATGCGAATCCACAACTAGAAGCAGCTAAATTAGGATTTGATTCTGATGGAGAATTACCTGATGAAGTGAGAACTGTTATTCTGAATTGCTTGAAGTGCCCTCCTTTGTTACTTCAAGCAATTACGACTTACACATCACGGATAAAAACATTAATTTCCAGAGAGATAGAGAAGATCGATGTAAGAGCTGATGCAGAAATCTTAAGGTCAGTTGGCATATCTCTTGCCTTTAATAGCTCCAACCATTTACATGTAGTCTTCTGTTATTCTTGAAATTTTTTTAATGGCTTCCTTCTTGGATGTAAGCTACTTTCCTTGATTTTCTACCTTTTATTATTCAAGTGTTATATCTTGCTATCTGTTTCTTGGTCTAAGTTGCTGAAAATATGCCTTTGCAGTTAAGTATTTCCTTGCCATGTTTGAAGCTTGCTCCAATAATGAGTAATTTAAAGTTTTAGGTAATTTAACATGAATCCCGAATGATATGTTATTACTTAGGATTTTAGATTAGAATCGGTACATTGGATAGACATTGTAGAAATTTAAATTGGTCAATGTTGTTTTTGTTTTTGTTAATAAATTATCAGCTGAGTTTGGGAAATGATTGAATATTTGCACAATGATACAAGAAGTTCGTGTGTTTGCCAGAAAAATGTTACACATGAAGTGGTAGAAGCTTAAAAGAGTTGGAGATGAAAACACAGCAACCAAGATATTCTGGAATAATATTTTTATATTGAAAAAAAAAAAGTTACAAGAAAAGGAGCACATTGAAATACTATAAAATCGAGCTAGGTATTTATAAAAGAAAAGAATTACCTAGATCAATAAAATGGCTATAAAGCTCTATGGTGTTCCAAAGAAGACCAAGTAGCAAGCCCTAAACAAAGAGAAAATGTATACAACAATTTTTAAAAGGCAAGCTAGAATTGTCCTTGAAACAGAGTCCTCAGAATAAGTAAGGTCACCAGCATGATAGCAACCGAGATATTGAAAAGGAAGAAAGCTCAATTTTGATACAGCAGTCTTATAAGGATGCCAAGTGTTTAGGGCATATTGGGCGATTATTTGTTGAGTTTAAAACTTTCCACCTGCCAACTTTGGTTTGTCTAGTTCGAACAGTAATTGGAACAATCAGTTGCCTGAGTTGAGTTATTGGGATCTTGTTCATAGGAAAAAGCTGAGTGGTGCATATGTATCTGTAGACTTAATGAGAAAAAATTTTGGGATGTCTGGAAGTTAAATTGGAGAAATACCCTGATTAGAGTTAATTGTCTGGAAGTCATATATCTTGATAAATATGTGAGGAAGATTTTCATGAAAAGTATGGATCAGGGATATTCACTGGAATGGGGAAAATTTTCTTGGATTTTGTTATGTATCTGGACAACAACAAGATTGTCTACTGGGGAGGAACATTGCGACTTATATCTCCCTCCTTGGATGATCACACTGCTTAAGGATTACTCCTTCATTGGTGATCACACTTAGTTATTCACACAGAAAAGATTTCTTGGTTTTTCAATATTCGAATAAGAAGAGCAAGGTGGGCAAAATAAATAAAAAAAAGAAAAAAAGAAGAGGTGACCTTTTAAGTCTCTGGAAGCAAGCTGGTAGAATAAGAGAGTGGGAAAGTCATAAGGATTAATTACTTGAGCAGAGCATAGAATTTGGTTGAACATGGTGCTACTCGATGGAGTATAATGCTACCTGCATTTGTAAGTAGCATAAAGAGACTTATCCAAGAAAGAAAGTGGCATGAAGGAGTACAAATCTGTGGAAATGACAATGGGCACCTCAAAGTGAGAACTGGTCTGGAACAAGGGATGCCAGAGAAATCAAAATGAAGAATAAGTGCTAACTGCTATAATACAATGCAAGTAGTTGGGAGAAGAAGTTGACCTTTAGAAAAGGTTTAAAATGCTGTACCTGGAATGCTATCTGCATAATGGATCCATTCCATAGTTTGAATAGCAATGGAGAGAGTTCTATGCATGTTTGTTAGAGCAAAGGTTCAGAGAAGAACGGGTTTTCAACTGAATAAGATTTGTTACAGATGATGAAGTTCTGGAGGCTTGATTTTGATGGGTTTTTTCACATTTGTGGTAAGTCAAACGGGACTATTGTGTGAATCTTTAATCTGTGAAACTCTAACTTAAGGCCCCATGGCTAGCTGCAACAGCTGGAAGATGAAATTTCACATGCATGTTATTCAGTCACTATGCAATGATGCATCTCTTAGCGGGTTACGTTTATTAAAAGAAAAAGTTGTTGAAAGAAAAATGAAAACAAATGCAGTACTTGATGAAATTCCAATGAGAGCATGGAAGAAAAGGGTACGATAGAAATAAGATTGGCTGGACATTGAAGTATTGAGCCCAAATTAATGCAGAAAATTTGGTCCAATTTATTTGAATGAAAGAGAAAGTCAATTGTTTTCCATGGAGATGTATCAAATTGATAATTTAGTTAAAAGCTGGGAGAACAATTGAGAAAAGAAACTCATTGCCTTGCCCTTCCTATGTTCTTTCACTTATGTGAGACTTATGGAGGGGTAGTAGTGTAAGTTTTCAGTTTGTTTTCATGCCAGACAATCAAACGATAGAAGTAATATAATTGGACTATTGGTTGTGACACACACAATTGTAAACAAAAACCCAACTGGACTTAAGTTTTTTTGGGTAAGAGTCTTTCTTAAGTTTCTGATCAAACAGATAACCTTGTCATAGAGCACCTGAAGATATGCAGAGGAGAATCCTAGTAAAGTAGTACTTGGTCCTTTCTTTTTATCTATTTGATTGACAAGCTTATTGGAGGAAGAGAGTGGACAAAATTTATTTTGGATGAAGCTTGATCTTGACTTGATAAAAAATCGGAGTAGCTTGAGCTCAAGCTTGACTCATTTTAGTCGAAGTGAATTCGAGTAAATATCAAGCTGAACACGAGCAATTTGCTAGTCTATCTGGTTCATTTACACCCCTAAAAATGAATATGCATGGAAGCTATAGATAGATAATGTTAGCAATGAATTTATGTCTGAAAACTGGATGCTGTGGTGAGGTTATGATGAGGAAACCCACTAATGGCAGCTTAAATATGTGATATATTTACATTCTGAAATTCTGGCAAGAAGATTTGATGATGTAGATAAGAGCTATAGCATCATAAGGATTCTACGTTTGAGAAAGACATTCTCTATAAGTTTGTGAAGATAAATGTTGGATTGAATGTGATTGTGTTGATTGAATTCATAACAAATGGTTTTTGAAAGCATCAACTCAGCTTAATATTGCAGAAGACTCCATTGTTACATTTAGAGCAATCTGTTAGTGTACATGTTAGATTTGACTGTTCATGAGTGAAGAGTGGTAGTTGTAGATTCTGATGCTTGTAGGTTACTTTGAGGCTCAAATATTATCACAGAACCTGAAATTGGTGATTTTTACTTATTGGTTGTAATTACTCAACAGTCAACATGGATCTGAACTACACAAACTGCTTACACCGAGGATGTGGTATGGCTTATCCTTTTGAACTGTCACCACTAATGTTCTCCTTATCTTTTTAAATTGTCTATGCTACATAACCTCCAAATTGGTGAGATGGTTAAGCATTAGAATCCAAGAGCTCGCTTTTGTTTTCTTTTAGCTTCTAACTATTTTTATTGTATATTGAAATCAGGTACAAATATGAGAATGATAGAGTAATGGATGTTTCTTCACCCGATGGAAGCTCACCCTTGAACTACCAATTTTATGGTAATGGAAAGATAGGAATTGATATGCCTTCGAGGGGATCTCAGAATCAGCTCCTTGAAAGACAGGTTCTTCCCATTTAATATTTTTATTCTGGACGCCTTTTATATTTCTCTTGATCTCCGTGCTAATAAGTTTGAGATGTGAGAATCTTGAACATCTATCATGACTTTAGATTCCCTCAAATGGATTGCTCCTTAATTCTAGTATGTTCTAGATGCTTTGCTTCAATTAAGGATAAGACAAGGAAAACTTGGTAACTTGATTTGGGCATCTACACACATGAAGCCTCCTCCATTATAGAACTTAGTGAAAAATCCTTCCTCCTTGGACAAGTCCATTTGTTTGGTCTCTCTTTCTTCTTCCATCTCTAGGCTTAGGGGATTCAGATACCACCACCACCAGTTTTTTCCGATTCCAACTCCATAAGCTTTGCTATTCAATGAATAGCCAAAAAATATTGCCTCATCAGCTCTTTCTTCAAACATTCCAACTGTTTTCTTAACAAAGCACTTGAGGCCTACTCAAAATGTGAGATGGACCCTTTTAAGGATCTGATAACACCAGACACTTTTGGAGGCAAGATTCATGAAAAGATTAATGCAGACCTGAGCTAGGAAGAATACATTGTGATATTTTGCTGTTTAATACATTTTTGTAAGTACTGATCTTAGTCTCATTTTGTTGGACACACCTTTATTAGAATCCCTGAATTCTTTTGTGGCAATAATTCAGTTATGAACTCTGACTTATATTTCTATTGGCTGGTTTTGAGGTCATGTTCGATTTGATCTATATGAAAATGGGGTTTACTTTCATCTATGTTATAAGAACTTTCTGTGCTTGCATCGAGGGTATGAATTTTCTTCTGCATTGGACTTTGTCATCGAGAGTGTTTTTCTGGATGTCATGTGTCTTTGAATGAAAATGGGTGGCTTTAGATGATTCATGCCACCGTGTGCTCTTGAGGGAACAAGAATTTGTACCGTTGTGGTTGTTCACATGATTTGTTTTTGCATAAATTATGTACTGCCTTCCTTTTGCCCTTTCAGAAAGCACATGTTCAGCAGTTTTTGGCAACTGAAGATGCACTTAATAAAGCTGCAGAAGCTAGAGATTCCTGTCAAAGGCTTTTAAAAGTTTTGCATGGAAATGTTGATGCGGTTTCTTCCCAAATGATTGGTATTGGAGGAAAATCTCAACATATAGGTAGTCTAAGACAACTGGAGGTAATGTTTTGTCTTATCAAATGGTTATTTTCTTGATTATCACTATGGTTTGGCCTATTGCTTTGTATTTAAGAATGTCCTCATGATCTGCAAAATGGTTGTGGCCCAAAAAAAAAAAAGGGATCTGCAAAATGGTCTGTCGGACCATCTGAAATATATTTTAGTTTGTGAGGGAAAATCCAGACTGACTTAAAGAAATTATTAATCAACTAAGAATGATATTGTATTCCTTGGTAATTGGTAAATGCTCATTCCTTATTGTTCTTTTGGTTTCCATTTCTGGGATTTAGAATAAATTGATTAAAGTTCTAGTTGATATCTTTTCCTTTTTCATTTAAGAAAGAGAGCTTGCCGAAAACATTGTGCAAGCATTGGTTGAAAGCCAACTCTGTTTTGCCAAGATCAAGGTTTTGGTCTCTTGTTCCATCTTGGGCATGCAGAAGGAAAGAAACGAATCTACAGTTTTCCGTGAAACTTGGGAAATAAAGAATTTCATCTCAATCTTTGAACTCTAGTCTTCATTATCAGGTCTGAACATAAGCCTTATAAAACATAAGATTAAAAGTGTGTTCCTTTTCCCATGCACCTGTCATCTCACTTTTAAACCTTGAATGATATTGTTCTTCTCATTCTACATTGCTCACCCAAATTTTACTGAATTGCTCTTATAATTTGAAATGCATCTTGAAAGATGAAGGATTCGAGTATTTTAGCTTCTGTGTGCAGATTTTGATGGACTACCTCTTGTTGCAAACAATGTGTCAATAGTTACCTACCGTGCAGGATTAGAGTCTGTATGTTCTAATTCTGGTCTCTTTGTTTGGTGCAGTTAGAGGTTTGGGCCAAGGAAAGAGAAGTGGCTGGCTTAAGGGCAAGCTTGAATACATTGATGTCGGAAATACAGAGGTTGAATAAATTATGTGCTGAAAGAAAAGAAGCAGAAGATTCATTGAAAAAGAAGTGGAAAAAGATTGAAGAGTTTGATTCAAGGAGATCTGAACTTGAGACTATATATAACGCTTTACTCAAGGCCAACATGGTAAATCCAAAGTGCTTTCCAGCAACCCTTTTTTTTTTTTAATCGTGTGGCATTAACTACTACTCATTAGTAATTATATGGATGGGAAACGAGCACCTGTGCCTAATAGAGTACATTGGCCATTTTTTTGGGTTCTGAAATTGTTCTTTATTGACATATGGTCAACACTTCTTGATGAGGTTATTAATTTCAAGAGAGACAAATACTTGGAATGTTGACACCATGGTATAGCTGCACTATTATTAGGCAAACCTTAATGGCATTAGGCTTTATCTATCTTCTGAAATCAGCCCTGTTTGAGTCTCTTCTTGGTTTGTATGTCTTGGTTTATATATGTTGGTTTATATGGCTGCCAACACATTGGAAGTATATGTTAAAATAGGTGCATCTGAGGATTAATTAGATGATATGCAAGAGATGGGGTAGGAAACAATGTTTTTTAATTCCAAGGAAAGAAAACATGAATAAATTCAGGATTATTTTTTTTTTTATCAGCCTAAATTCAGGATTATTACAACTGCTAAGAAAAGAAACATAACAAGAAATGGAAGGTAGCATGAAAGAGGGGTTGGTCATCATTGACTCAATAAATACAGGTCAACACTAACTCAAAATTAAATGTAGTTTTATTCCAACCATGTGGTCAACTGCTTAATAGTTGCAGTAGACCACCCATGGAACTGCGAGCTATTGCCCATAAAAAACTTCCAACAAATACTTCCAAACCCATTCCCCCTCTCCCTCCTCTTTCAAGCTAGCGAATAGATATTCATCATACCCGGCTTGCACAACAATGATCCAAATGCTGTCTTTTACAAAGTTATTGTGAGAACATCAGTTTCTTGAGTCTTGAAGGAGTGTAACTTAAATTGATGTCACCCTCTTCTGTTTTGGACTTAATGAAATGTCTATTTCTTCTCACATAGTTCATTTGATCATGTTGAATTGGAATCTTTATTATGCTAACGTTAGATTTATTGTCACTTTACAACCATGTTGGGGGTGGCATATATCACTCTCAAGTCCTTCATCAATTCCTATAACCAGATAGCTTCACATAGTTCCCGTGTGACAGCTCTAAGTTTTGCCTCCTAGTTGGAACAATTGTTTTTACTCCTTTTGATGACTAAGTTCCCCTATACTTAAGTGCAATAACTGGTCATAGATTTGCTATTTCCAATATCTCTGCTCGATTGTGCATCCATTAATACTTTGATACTTTTGGTGTCATTCTTCTCAAGCATTAATCTCAAGACTGAAGTTTCTTTCAAATATTTCAAGATGTGGTGTACATCATATAGATTATTTTTATTTAGAGAACGCATTACTCGACTAACTTGACTCGGAACATGGGCAATATCAGTTCGTGTCAATTGTACATATATTGGTTCTCCAACCGTTGGCATTGGCCTTTATTGACTAGAGGGTTATCCTCTCCACTTTTACATTTCCAGTTATACTCGAGTAGAAACAGGCTTATTACCTAGCCTTTTTTTCCCCCCTTGAGTAGGTCAACCACATCTTTTCTTTGAACAAAGATGCCTTTCCTACTCCGAGCAATCTCTATTTCTAGGAAATATTATATTTCCTAATATTTTTAGTTAAAGCTCTATTTAAATAGCCTTTTCAAGAGCAGCAGTTTTTGGTTCATCATCTTTTGTTGTTAGTATATCATCAACATATATAATGAGAATTGACTTATTCCTTTCTCCATTTTCTATTATGAATGAAGTATGATCTGCTTGACTCTAGTTGTAACCAAACCTTAAAAAAGCAGAATTGAAGTGTTTGAACCATGCTTGTGGAGACTATTTGAGCCCATATAGGGACTTCTTCACTTTACTACCTTTCTTGGAGTTTGAAATCTCAGTGGTGGCTTCATATGAATTTCTTACTCCATCTCTTCATTCAAGAAGGCATTCTTCAAGTTTAATCTATACATTGGCTGGTCTAAATTGGTTGCTAAAGACAATATAGCTATAATTGTGTTCAATTTTGCCACAAATGCAAAGGTTTCTTTGTGATCAATCTATATATGTATGTACACACACACACACACACACACACACACACACACACACACATGCATACATACATACATACATACATACATACATAAGCAGGCCTTAAAAAACTGCTTAATGCTCCTCTCCTCATGTTTTACTGAGAATACTCATTTGCTGCCCATGAGTTTCTTTCCTTGGGATAACTCTACTAGATCCTGGGTATCAATTTTTTTTTTCAATATACCCATCCCTTAAGCAACTGCTTCCTTCCGTTTTAGGTCATCCAATGCCTCACCAATATTCTTTGCAATCACAGAGCTAACCTTTTGGGCTGTAGAGACTGCAAACCCTAGAGACAAATCCTATAAGCTATATAATTAGGTATTGGATATTTGGCTCATGCTCTTTTACCGTTGCAAAGTGCAATAGGGTATTTTGAATCTTCCAGCTCCCCCTTCTGCATCACTTTGTTCATCTCTCACTTCAAGAGATAATATTTTCTTTTCACTTGAATGTTTCATTCCCTTTCTCTAGGGTAGACAATGGCTATACTTTTGTTCTATGATTTCGTGAATATGACTAATATTTTTGGAGGTGATGAGACTTTCTCAATTTCTAGATGACTATCGAGAGGAGTCTGTGTTTCTAGAGTAGTGTGTGGAGTAATATAGCGATCACATATAGGAAGGGAGTAGGATCAACACTTGTTTCTTTCTAAAGGTGTTTACTTTGGAAGAGTAATTGATTGTCTACAAAGGAATCATTAAGGGAAATGGAGAATTTTCTTGATGAAGGAAAATAACACCTATAACCTTTTTGATTTAGTGAATATTGTAAAAGGTACACCTATTAGCTCATGTTTCTAGTGTACCTTGATTGGGAGAGTTATTTCTTAACATAGACCACACTAGACCACATACTCGATGTCCTTTGAAGAAATAAAACTAAAGAACTTGACATGTGGAAATGATTTTGACATGAGACTCAAAGTAGTGCAAAATTTAGAGGTTTAGAGAGAAGTCTATTTATCGAGTTATCAAAATTGTTTCCTTAGATATAGTTTGGAACAAAACTTGAAAATAGTAAAGTTTTTGCAAATTCTAATCATTGACGGTTTTTCTTTTTGCCACCCCATTTTGTTAGAGAGTATATTGTAGGAACTTTGGTAAAAGGTTCCCTATTGAGCTAAATAGGTTTTAAATTCATTTGAGAAATATATCATCTTGTTGTCGGTTCTCAAGATTTGAACAGAAGTTTGAAGCACATTTTTTATTTGATTGTGAAAAATTTTGAATGTTTTGCATACTTTTGATTTTTCCTCTCGGAGACCTAGCATATTGGGGTATGGTCATCAACAAATGAAATAAAACATTTTGTCTCAAGATTGCGATTCCAAGGTATCCCATAAATCGCTATGTATTATGTGGAAGGATATGGAGTGTATGGGCCGAAAAAATAAGTGTTTCTAGACATCTTGGCCACTGAAGAAGACTCACAATGGAGTGATTTTGATATTTCATTTACACATAAGAGTTGGATACATTTATCCAAAAAAACGTGGGTGACCAAATATCATATGCCATAACAAAATATTAGACTCTAATGTGGCTAAAAGAGTGGAAATAATTGTATGATTAAGTTTATATGATTTTGGGCATGAAGAACTCACCTTTCTAGAGATATGGTTCATTGCTTTGCCTAGCACTGCCAATTGTCTATCCTGTAGTAAGGTCTTAAAATTCACATGAATAGGGAAAAATGTTACTATACAATCTATGTGTTTAGTTTATTTGCTCACAGATAATAAATTGTGTTTTATTTTGGGTACATCGAGTGTAGAGTTTAATCTTAAATTGGACAAATTGACAATTCTTCCCTATTTGCATATCGGCCACCCATATCTTAGGTTTTTGTTTGCATTCTTAGTAATTCTCAAAATTGCACGGTGAGTTCATCATATGATTGAATGCTCCAGTATCAACAATTTACTCAATGAGATGCCTTACCTATGTGAGCTCCTGCTATTCTTGAATTTAAAGTTTTAGTGTTTGATTTACCTGTGCTCGTCCAATTGAGAAATCAACGAAATGCTGCAATTTGATCAAGAGATATATTTAACCCCAAGTATTTTCCAAAAATTGTCCCAACCATTTGGGCTGACTTCGCTTGACCCCTTGGTCTCTTGATTCAATAGTTTTGAAACACAACCTACCTTCTACATGTGAATCACATAGCATGGTAAAATTGTTTCTAATCGTTTGCTATTTGTTCTTAATGTATTTCTAGAGTTACGAGATAGAGCCAAAGCTTTGATAATGTGTTATGAAATCATGAATCTGAAATGACTATTGTTCGTCTCACATGAGAGGGTTAAATAGATAATTTATAACAGATGGGATAGAAAACAATCTTCCTAAATCCTAAGAAAAGGAAAGAAAAATAAGTACTGGTTTATTACAACTTCCTATGAAAAAAATAAATAAATAAAGAAATAGAAGATAACATAGAAGAGGGGTTGGTCAACATTAGCTCAAAATACACATGGTTCCATATTTGCTCAAGATTAAATGTAGTTTTATTCCAATTGTATGGTCAACTGCACATGAAACGACAGTTGACTGCCAATAAAAACTTCTAACAAGTATTTCCAACAGTAATCAACTCTTTATTTGATTAAATTGTCAACTTGTAATAGCTTACTATAAACCATTGAAGTTTTCACACCATAATTTGCTTTCAGTTGGCCTCATACATTGCTCAGATTAAATTCCCTTCAAGTTTTCTGCTTACAGTTAATGTGAAAATATCAAACCTTCATCTATTTGTGGGTTTGATGGGGATTTAGCTGCAACTTATAATTTATCTATAATTAGTAGGATATGTACATGGGGATAATATGGAAGTTTTCTTATCACTTTGTTTATTTATTCCTTCCATTCGTTCCAATGATGGCTCTATATGTGTCAGTTTTTTTGAATACAATTACCAGGAATCTTTGCTTTTGCTAGGAACCTGTAGTAAGAAAATTTCTTCACACCCTTTTGGATTTTATTTTTGTTTACTTCTTGACGGTTTTCTCTCTGTTCAATTTTTCATTGTTAGGATTGTAACTTTTGAATAAATATTTTCTAATTATTAGAACTCTGATATAAATTGTTCCATATTGTAGGATGCTTCTGCATGTTGGAATCAGCAGCCATTAGCTGCTAGAGAATTTGCATCAAGTACTATAATTCCAGCTTGTGCAATAGTTGTGGATATTTCTAACTGTGCAAAAGATCTTATTGATAAAGAGGTTTCTGCATTCTGTCGAAGTCCAGATAACAGTCTCTACATGCTTCCATCAACCCCGCAGGTGTGTGTACTGACTTTTTTGTTTCTGGCTGAATACTCAAACTTTGAATTAGTCAATTTATTATCATTGGCATGGCTCTTCTTGCTATCCATTCCAATTAAGTGAAACTTAAACTTTACTGTTCTCAACTTCAAGGATTGTCCCACATTTGGTTTGATGAAGGAATCTCACTACGTTCCCTCATTTATTAACTGGGCAATCAGTTTTCGTGATGACATTGCTTTGGTGAATTGAGGTAAATCAGATGATAGATGAAGCAACGTGAGATTATTTTAGGGTGTTAGTAGATCTATGAGGAATTTTATGGATAAGATTGATACAGTGATAAAGCATTCAGAGTTGGAGATGAAGGCATGCTAAAAGAAGAGATTCTGGTGCTAAAATATGCAAATACAGCAATCCATAGGGATGTTTTGCAAATTATGCTTTTTGGTTGTGTCAATTCCAGAAGGCTCTCGATGGTGTTAGATGATTATGCTCTGGCATTGTAAGTACATGTCATTAGGCACTGGATTTAATTTAAATCACTGAATGATTGGATTTTCCTAATTTAACCCGGCAAGCTTTCAAAGTGGTTACAATGGTCAGTTCATCCAAAATTTTGTCAATTTTTCAATGGTGAAACTAGATATTCTCTCTATTTTCCTTGGATGTGCTACGCACATCGTTCAACTTTTCCCTAGTCACTTCATTATTAAGTATGATGGAGTTTGGACGAATCATTCACATTGAGCCATACACACAAAAAAAATAAAAAAGAAACTCAGTATCCAGCTTTGCAGAATCGAAATTGAGTGGCCAAGTATTTGTGAAACACCTCTGTAACCTTGAATTTTGTTTGGATGCATGGGTTGCTGGTTATTTGTGGAGGTATTGATGAATGAAGTTGTTTAAAATGGCTTTATTATGTAACATCCATGTGAATGCTTCTCTCTCTTCCTCTCTCTCCCTCTCTGCCTTCCTCCCTCCCTCCCGCCAGACTGGTCAAACACCTTCAATGAAAGAAAAAGCGGGTTGTAATGTGAATACTTCCTCTTATTTATATATGGCGATTGCTGAGGCAACTTCATGGTGGTGGGGCTTGTACCTCTTGATAGAATATATTTTGGCTCTTCTCTTTGGATGGAAATTTCTGCTTAAGATGCACCTTTTTCCAGCTTCTGTAGGATTATATCCTGTGCACTCATCTTCTATCATGTTATCAGGGGCTCTTGGAGTCTATGGGTGCTAATGGAGCCACAGGTCCTGAAGCTGTTGTTGCTGTGGAAAAGAATGCTGCTTTATTGACTGCTAGAGCTGGAGCTAGGGATCCATCGGCATTGCCATCCATATGTCGCATCTCTGCTTCCCTACAATATCCTGCTGGTTAGTTAGGTTCCATGTAGAAATTACATATTTACAAAATCTATTTTTAATAAGACAATAGATGACACCCCCTTTATTCGGATGAAGAAAATGTCAAATGATTCTTCTTTGGAATATTTGTCATTTGTGACTAGAGGAGTAAGTAGCAGTAATTTTGCAAATTTCACGAGGACTTTTGTCTTGGCTAATTGAATGTGGTTGTTCTTAATGTTGTTTACTTTTTGTTATAGGGTTGGAGGGATCAGATGCTGCTTTAGCATTGGTCCTAGAATCCTTGGAATTCTGCCTCAAATTACGTGGTTCTGAGGCTTGTGTGTTGGAGGACCTGGCAAAAGCAATAAATTTGGTCCATATACGACAAGATCTTGTTGAAAGTGGTCATACACTATTAAATCATGCTTACCATGCTCAGCAAGAATATGAAAGGTAAAGCTGCATTAGGTTGACATGACACTTGAATGCTCATTTGGATTTCTTAGGACATTCATTCCTTTGGCAGTTTCTTTGTCCAGTTCATTTGAGGCCTGTAGCTTATTGTAACAATTATACACATGAATCTTATGGTAGATCACTTCCTGAATAACACATATGTTGTCTATTCTGCTTATTGCCTGAAAGCAATTATCTGATTAAACTATGAAGCACTAGTAATGGTGAAAAGAGTGGAAAGAGAATGCTTATCTATGTATGATCCCTTTTATATCTTATATTGCATTGTTAGCCTCCAATGGAAGCTTAAGTACTCAGAGTCTTTAAACTCTTATATTAAACTGCTTATGATTGCTAATAGCTTTCATTTATGTATGTTCTGTCTGCTATGCTTTGAAGAACAACTTCATACTGCTTGAATTTGGCTGCCGAGCAAGAGAGAACTGTCATGGAGAAGTGGATACCTGAGCTTAGGGCTGCCCTTCTGAATGCTCAAAATTGCTTGGAGGATTGCAAATATGTTGCCAGTTTGGTAAGCTGACAAAAAGCTTTACGTTTAACACTTATTCTATGCTTGAAAGGAAGTAATGTTCGGTGGGTATCATTGGACCACCATTGTTTTTTTGGGTAAGGTGAGTAATATCATTGATTCATTGAAAATTATACATAGGATGTATACAAAAGAAGCATGCTAGGAAACCTATAAGAATGAGCTAAGTATCAAAAATACAAAGGTATACTTAGATAACTCAAATGGCCATACATTACGAAGGTGCTCAAGTATTTGAAAGGCAAAAAGTAACAATTTTCAAAATATTTTCTATAGATGATGCTGTATCTCCTATTCTTCTCTTGTTCCTCTCTTTCCAAAGGTAGTATATTGTGATAGCAAAAAATTTCCTACGTCATGGATCAACCAGCTTAAGGTTTTGCAGCCTCAAAAAACTTCCAAAGGATGTACAACCTAAGGGTTGTGCTTTGTTCCAATCCATTAGCTTCTCTAATTTCTTCCACTTTAGCTTTAAAAAAGGGCAAGTGAAGAAGAGATGATCATGTGATTTCTCATGACATAGACAAAGGAAACACTTGTTGTTGCACTCAATCACTCCCTAAGCCTGTAATTTGTCTAATGTCAAGGGTTTGTGCTGGACTGCCATCAAAAGAATGAAAGCAAATCTTGGTGGTATACTTTTTTGTCAAATCAGGGGATACCAAGTTACTTTAGGCTCATTACCCTTGTCTAACAAATAGGCACTTTTGACAGATAAAGACTGGTGTTTAGTAGCTTTCCATGTCAAGACATCATCCAACAAAGCGTTCGGCTGCAATGATCCAAAGTTGGTAATGATAGATTGCTACCTTTCTCTAGTTGGCTAAGCTTATTCATTTCCTTCTATAAACTTCTCACCTATGGTATCCTTAGCCTGCTTACCCGACCACTCGATTAAAGGTCCATAAGGATGCTAATCATCGATCTAAAAGGATATGAGTTTCTCATTTGCAACTTTCCACTTCAAAAGATGTCTAGTTAAGGGTCTTGACTTAAGGATCTTTCTCCATGCCCATGAGGAATAATTAGGAATACTAATATTCCAAAAAATTTCTTCTCCTCAAAAGCTCCTCTCTAACCCATCATGGCCATAAAGAATGACCTTTGTCCAAGCAAAGGTACCATATATGCTTTAATTGGGCAACTTTATTCCACTTTTTGATGTCAATGATCCTCAAGTTACCTTCCTTCTTAGGCTTATACACATTCTTCCATTTTACTTTAGCCCTAGCCTTAGACTCATCATTATCATTTCATAAGAACCTTTTCATCTTTGTTTCGATGAGAGACAAAATCTTGTTTGGAATGATGAAAATAGAGGACTAATAAACTTGAAGAGAGGATAATATACTCTTGATGAGTTGTAGTCACCTAGTATATGACAAGAACTTATTAGTCCAATGGTTAATCCTTGTTGCAAAAATCATTCATTGATATATTTCTTGAAGAGAGAGGAATGCCTAAGTACTTGATTAGTAGAGTGCCTACATCAAACCTCAACCTACTAGCAATTAGTCTTTTGGTATTCTCTTGGACAGTGCATTAACCTTAAGGGTAGACAACAAGTGGAATTCTTGGAGGCCATCTTTAATAAGCTCCAATGTATGGACATCCTCATTGGCAAAAATCAATACATCATCTGTAGAGCAAAGACGGTTTAGCCTTAATCTCTTACATCTCCAATGGTGCTTGAAATAAATCGTATTCCTTTTTTCCTTCACAATATTGGAAAGAACTTCCATAACCAAAACAAAAAGGTAAGGTAAGATAGGATCACCTTGCTTTAGCCCTTTCGAAGTCGAGAAATAACTTGCAAGTTCTTCATTAATGTTGATGGAGAATTTAGTTGTGGTGACACAAGCTATGATCCACTCCACAAACTGCTCAAGAAATCAATAGACTCTTAAGGAGATGCTCTAGGAAACTCCAATTTACATTACCATAGGCCTTCATAAAGCCCACTTTGATGGCACATCTTGGATCCTTGCTCTCTTCATGATATCTATGAAATAGTTCGAATAATTAGAATATCATTAACAATTCTACAACCTTTTATGAAGGCCATCTGTTCTTTAGTCATCAAAGAAGGAATAATATTCTTCAGCCTTTCTGCTCAAATCATTGAGATGCACTTGTAGATTGTATTGCAACATGCAATAGGTCTATAGTCTAAGAAGGAAGAGGGATTCTTTTTCTTTGAGATTAAAGAGAGATATGTTGAATTGATCTCCTTTAACATCTTGCTTGATGCGAAAAAGTCCTTAGTAGCCACACATATATCCTTCCCTACAATGTCCTATGTGTCATGGAAAAAAATTAGCTCCATAACCATGTGATCCTAGTGCTTTATCTTTAGCTAAAGACCATAAGGTATTCTTTATTTCTTCATTAGAAATAGGCTGGACTAGCCTATTATACTTGTATATCAAAATGTTTTGGAGCTAAAGAGAAGACAATCTATCATAATTCTAGTTGCTAGATTGAGTATCATTCAACATCTCCTTAAAACGAAGTAATAATAATTGATTTTACTTGCTTTAAGTCTTCCAACTTGTTTCCTTCATTGTCCAAGGCCGATGCAAAATTTTTTTTGTATTGTCTTTGCCTTAGGAGATTGAAGAAATATTTATTATTTTTATCTCTCAATTTAATCTAAGAAACTCTAGCCTTTTGCTGTAAGAAGGATTCTTCTAAAGCATTCCAAAAATAGAAACTAGAAATAAAGGATTTTTCTCATTCCCAATCTACCATCAATGGGTTTAATCTATTTACCTCTTAGATAACCTTAAGCTCCAATCTAGAATTCTTTACATGTTTCGACAAGTTAAAAAAACTTGTTGCATTTAGAGTCTTCAATCTACCCTTAAGGATCTTGAGCTTCTTACAAAGACAAAATATAGTTGATTCTTTTATATCTTGTTGTTAAACTTCTTGAATGATATGGGAAAACTTCTGGTGTTGCCCGTACATGTCAAAAAATTTGAAGAAGGATCGCTTGTTGCTATCCACTTGATTGCCAAATCCATAACCAATAGGCAATTGTCAGAAAAGCCAAGGCTACATGTCCTAATTACTAAATTCTGAAAGGTAAACATCCACAAATGATTAACAAGACCATGGTTTAATCTCCTCAAAATCATATCTGATTCCCTTCGGTTTGACCATGTAAACAAAGGTCCCATTGTGTTTGCTTACTCAACTTCGATAAGATAGCAGATGTTGAAAGATTCCATACCTCGTGTTATGACTTCAAGCCCTCCTGATTTCTCTTCAATAGTTCTACACATTGAAATTCCCCATGACAAACCACGGGCTAGTAATAGCAGATTTTAGTCTCAACAAATTTGTCTACAGCTTCTCTCTATCATGTTCATCATTTGCAGTATAAATAAAAGTTACAAAGATAGATGTACTATATATAAGATAATTGTAGGAATAATGAACCAATTGTCTTGGAGAAACCAAAAACTTAACATTCAAATGCTTGGCTTCCAAGCAACCCAAATACGGTTGACAAAGCTTGCTTCTACCCTCTAATTTGGTAGAATCTGTCTTCTAATTTGATGAAAATTTTGATCTTTCACCTTTGTTTATAATAAACCTATAAGAGAGAGTTTTTCCTTACTACAAAATCTATTTACTTCCTTTTCTTTGGTTGGGTTATTTAACTTATGTATGTTTCATGTTCTTATCATGAATATGTATAAGTGAAGGAGAGAGCCTCTGAAAATCAGCAAGACTTTGAATTAGTCAACTGGCTACTTGCTTTATCTTTGTCCTTCTTCTTAGATCTTTTCCTTCTATTAGTAGTATCCCTCCATTCCCCTCCTTGGCTTATCCCCTCCGTTGGTGGCTTCTCTTTGACCTCCTGTCCACTTGAACTCTCCTACAAAGCTTCAAGGGAGTTCGGTAGAAAAGAAGAAGATGATAGGTGTTCTTCTTCAACAAGGGTAGAAAGCATAAATCCCTCAAAAACCACATCATCTAAGGTAGCATTCTAACCATGAGAAGTTTGTTTATTTGGACTAGATAGAGTAGAAATATCTAAAACTTTAAATCTGGAGGAAATAGGAATAGGCATTGACATTATAGATTGTTTAATCTCCTTACTTTTCCTCGGTGTCTCTGGTGCTTTAGATCTAGAAAGTATTGAATTTTGTTTCTCCTGGACAATGCCTTTAGTCGTAATAAGGCCGTCCTTTAACATCTCACTATTCTAAGACCAGAGTACTCGCAAGAGGGATTTTTTCTTGTAGCATCTACTTAGGTAACATTTTGATTATCACTTGTAGCGTCTCTATCTTTGTGTTTCTCTTGAGTTAGTTCAATCTCAAGATATTCCTTATTGGGGCACATGTTACTATGTCTAAATACTTCACAACCCATACATCTTGGAGGGGTCATTTGATATTTTGCATCCACTTTATGTCTTGAATTATCTTTATGCTCTATCTCAAATACTTTTAAGAACTCACCATTTGCTTGCATTTTAATAAAAGCTCTTGCGTACTTAATTCTCTCGTTTTTGGCCATGACGATATCAACTTGGAGAGGTCTACTAGTAGTACTCACTATATACTCTACTCCTTTATTATGGAGAAATTCCATCGAAATACCTCATAATTTGACCCAAAGCAGCATTTTCTTAATCCATATACATATTAAAGACATGCTTACATGCATCTTCAAGAATTAAGAGTTGTTTAGCAAAGCTCCAAGGTTGTTGCAAAACTCTTTGTAGTGACTCTTCATTAGCAAATTTAAAGAGGTAATACCCATATTCGTTGGTCAACACCTTTAATAGCCCTTCCTTACTCTAAGATAGCATGGCAATTTTTTGAACCATCGAGAAAGCCAAGTTGCGTCCCATGAAATAGCCTACTAGAGTAAGTCGCTAAATTTTTTTCTCTACTTTTGAAACATCCTTAAGAGGTTTGACAACCACTTGGTCCCTTTACGGATAGGGGGATAATAGGAAAGTGCTACTTTTACCCTTGGTGAAGAAGATGGATGTTAGGATGGAGAAACCGCATTTGCTTAAGACTTAGATGGAAGGCCTCCTTGAGAAGGTTGGATACCAAAAAACACTTTTCCAAGCTTCTTAGATAAATTTTCTACCTCATTTGCTACTTTTGATATGGCATTTAAAGTGTTATCAGATAAGAAGTTTTGACTATCACCTACAGGGGATATGGGACCAAGTTGCTTTTGAATGTTTGACCCTGGAGAATCAATACGAAAGGTGACTTTCTTAGAGATAGAAGTCTTTTCCAAAGTAACCTTATCACCAGAAGCCGCTTGAACACTAGGAGGGACGGTCGTCGACTCCTCCGAGGGAGAGGAAGAACTTCCACACTTTGTTTTTCTTTTCTGGCCAGCAGTTACCGGAATCATTTCTTTCTTGGCTTTGTCTTTCAAGTTCGGGATCCTTGCAAACATCCTTATGGCAACTTACGACTAGACTAGAAAAACACTTCTTTGAAACGGATAAACTAATTCGAGAAAGAGGATAGTGGGTAGGGGGAGACTCAAAAAGGGTAGGGAGGTTGGAGTGTAAGGGTTAGAGAAAGAGAGGGTAAGGGATTGGAGGAAGGGAAAGGTTATAGGAGAAGAGGGGATGAAAGTGAGAGGGTTAGGGTTATGGGCAATAGGATGAATGGGAGAGAGGATGAGGTCGGAGTGCAAGGGTTATGGAAAATAGGATGGACGTGAGAAAGATAGGGTTAGGGTGATGGATGACTAGGAGAGAGATGGGTGAAGGAGTTGGGGTGATGAGGGGGAAGGTCGAGAAGAGAGGGAGGGGGGCGGCAGGTTGGAGGATTAGGAAAGAACGAAGGAAGGCAGGGGTTAGGGTTAAGGAGGGAGGAAGGAAGGAAGAGAGGATTTTCTCTCACTAGACACGACGAGAGAGAAATTCCTTCACCATTCAGACCACCATTGTTGGTGGTGATGAATTAGAAAATTGGCCTAGGTGAAATGGGGCCTTATTTTTATTTTAAAATTTCAGTCCGATTTTAATAGAGATTCAAATGAAGTCTAAAACTCCCTTTGAGGAAAAAGTTAGATTCAAGGGCAAATACTTGCCAACTTTAGGGGGGAGTTGTGCCCTCCTATTGTGAAGTTTGCTTATAATAGGATTTACGTTAAATTCATGAAAAAGTTAGATTCAAGGGCAAATACTCGCCAACTTGAGGGGAGACTTGTGCCTTCCTATTGTGGAGTTTGCTTATAATAGGATTCACATTAAATTCATGTGCTTCACCTTAGTTCAGTGTTTTAGCTTACACATGATAAGAAGAATTTCCTCACAAATCAACACAACAAATTTCCTATGGAGTTTTTCAATCCACCTATCAAATGGACATATGGAAGTCTAGTAGGTATGCTTCAAAAATCCTGTTCCTAAGCGCTAAAGTAGATGTCATCGCTCAAATCATTTTAGGTGCTGAAAACAATACTTAGTGATTACATTTTGATAGCCATCTTCACATAATAAGCTGTCTTAATATTCCATAATACGTACAACTATGTTAAACAACTATGCAATTGTTGTGATGGCGACTCTAATCCGATAATTATTGGTGTCTGGGACAGTATTATTTGCTGCATATTTATCATTTTAACGTGCAAAATCCAGCAAGGTTGTACTTGTTGCATGCTGGCTAATCTCTTCCTAACAAGAATGAACCTTGCTTGCTAAGATTGTATTGATGCAAAACATTTTAATGGCTATAGCGTTGGATGTCTCCTTGATTTGTCTTTTATTCTTTTGGAGTTTGATATTTACTTATGCATTGATTATAGAGTATTCGAAGAACCTGATTGCAACTGTTTCTGGGTCATTGTATTGTGCTAGTCACATACATATATGCTGTTTCCGAGATTCTTAAACTTTCTCTTTTGGATATATATTGCAGATTGATGAGTGGTGGGAACAGCCAGCAGCTACTGTTGTTGATTGGATTCCAGTTGATGGACAGAATGTTGCTGCTTGGCATAATCATGTGAAACAGCTATTTGCTTTTTATGATAAAGAACTCTTATAAAATGGAACCCTTTGGCAGGATGAGCTGGGGTTTTCTCAAATCGACTAGCTACAGATTGTGTACGCTGGAGACAGCTTCTTGCTATTCATGATAAAGAACACTTGTAGATGAGAACCCTCAGGCAGGATGAGCTGAAATTTTCTCAAATTGACTAGTTATAGGTTGCTTATGCTGGATCTGCGTTAATGGGGAAATTGCTGCTTCCTAGAATCGGCTTAAGGGCTATGAGATGAATACAGTGACAGGTACATGCTCACTCATGTATTGCAAAGGGTTGTTCCATCACAGTCTTCCATCACATTTGGTCTTGTATAGAATAGTTATTCTCTTCAATTGTATGCTGTATAATAGTTTGATTATAGTATAGCTTTGAGTAAGGGTCTTATTTCTCCAAAGTCCCTGCTGTCTTTGGGTATGATGTCATTTTTGCCACAGCAGGGGCAATGTTGCTTTGCTTGATGTAGCTTTGTCCTAAATGTTTGATCAAATTTCTTTTTAGGCGAAGTTATTGAGAGATTCACAGAATTCATTGATTTAGCGTGTACTGATTTGATTATCCTTACTATAGACTACTGGTTTCCCTCTTTTCACATTCTTAGAATTTGGCATCATATTTCATTGTAGAGGTCCTTTCTATGCGGTATCATAATTTCTTGCTGTTTTGGATTATGTCTTATTGCTTGTGAAGTTTAGGACTTGTTTTTCCTTTTTGGCCAACAGATTGTGAAAATAGAAAGATAAAATTCAGGGGAAAAGAAAAGATACCAGCAGGCATGGACTTGCAAATTTTATGGCAAACACAAACACGAGATATTTGTAGTTCTTACTTTGGAAATTACAATGCAGCAAGACGATGGCATTTATTTCACGGAGATTACATGTATTTCGTGAGAGCTGATACTTAAGAAGCGTGCTGAGTATGCAAGAAATAGTAGTAATTCACGCAGCAACAAACCATGAGCTAAAGTCCAAACATGAAACCTGAAGCATGGAACTCCTCCATCGTCTTTCCATCAATCTGCTCAATCATTTTCGTGTCGAGGAAATTCTTATGATCCCCAACTTTACCTTTCCTGAAGAAGGAATTGTATGGTATTTGGATCCATTTCGGCAGATCGGTGGACTTGTTTGCTTCATATGTGCTTAGATTCTCAAAGCTGCAACTCCTTACGATATCCTCCACAAGCTCAACTTCATCTTCGCCGAATGGACATCCTAGAAATGAAGCCAAACGCTTTACCTGAGTATTAGTATCTTGCTTCAGCTCTTCATAAGTTACAAAGAACACATTTTCTGGCCTAGACTGGCTTTCCTTCCAATACCCAAGTACATGTTCATAATATGGTCCATAAGGCGTCATACCGCTACAGAACTTCTTCACTGTATTCTCTATTGGGAACCCGGCAAGGTTCTTTCTATTGCGCGTGAAATGCCACAACGAGATCAATGTATCTTTGGGATTTCGAGTCACATAAACGATGCGGCAGTTTGATGCTGCGAATTTCTTGGCTAATAGCTGGTATGGTATATGAGTATGAAGGATTCTAGTGGATGAGCTGCTGGTTGTAACATTACTAGGTTGTGCGTTTTTCCCGTATACTTGGAGCTCTAAAACGGGAATGATTTCATGAGGGTGGTTGTTCTTCAACATCTCTTTCGAGGAGCGATGAACGATCGAAAACAAAAGAGCTTTGAGCCATGTCGTGCCGGTCTTCGGGTATGAAGTTAAGATCACATCACTAGGAAGGGGATCAAAGCAGTTGAGAACACCTTGGACACCTTGAAGGTGAGAGGTTATAAACCAAAACCCTTTCCATTGGTAAAGATACATATCTCCCCACCAAAGTTGCTTTGGTAGGGATGAAACATCAATTTCTTCATTTGAATGCTCATCGGCCATGATTTGCTCAATGTGGTTTTGGCTCAAACTTAAGAGCCTTGAAGTAGAATTTTATAGTTGTTGCTGTGAACTGCAATAAATGAGGTTTCCCCAACAAGTACTTGGGAGCAATCTTGGCTTGCATTTATATCGCATGCACAGCCACAGCCCAAGCCACCAAGTACAAGGAATGGTCAGTGGTTGTGTGCCTTCTATATTCTATAGGTAAAGGTAAGGTAAGGTCGAGGTATGGGGTGTTGGTAGCCAAAAGGATGAGAGAAATGGATATTTCTATCAACTTTTATGTGTGGTATCTATTTTTCGGAAAAATAATGCTGAGGTTTAGGATGTCGAGAAATTACACCAGCTTTTATGTATGTTATAAGTTGGATAGAATGTGTCGGTGGATGAGAGCTGTATCCAAACTTACATATGTATATTTTTCGGGGGAGAAAAAAAAGAAGAAGTTTGACATGTAGATTTTGTTTTTGTAATTATGACAAACGCTGCATTATTGACATATTTCTATCAGTGTTGTTAGATCTAGACTGACCCGTTTGGTCTAACTTGGTTTGACTTGATCCTTTTATAAAACCGGTATGAGTTATCCCATTGATCCTTATTTATGTTGACTCCAGTTCGATCCAGTTGACTCAATCGATCCAACTCGGCTTTTATAAAAATTCATAAGGTTTTTCTAGATCAAAACATATTATTACTCTTATATTTTATAAAAAGTACATCAATTTACTTAAAAAATAGATTAAATAAAAATAAAAAATAAACTAAAAAAAACTCTCATCTTTTAATTTTTAAGGATGCAGATAATTTTTATTATTTTATAAATAAATATGACTTATATTATAGTATTTTTATTGATCTTGTTTTACTACCAATTGACCCTCTTAACCCCTAATTCCCTTTTATTTTTGGATCAACTTTCCTGTCCGGATTTGATAATATTGATTTTTACATTTCACTTGTCTTTAGATATGATTATTGGAGAGGATAACAACTCTTGCACGATTAAATTATAGTGTCCCCACGTGAGTTTTGCATGGGTCTTTTAGAGAATTAAAAATATTACGTAGATAAGTGGTAATAATGTGATATATATAAAAGGTTGTTGATATGTCCTTTAGATCACAGGTAAGATAAATTTTTATTATGTAGTATGGGGATGCAAATGGATATAAGATGAAACATGATTACATGAAGTGGCTATACAAGTGCTAATATTTTGATTCATATGAACAACTTGAATTCTACCAAAAGGAGGAGTTAGAAGCTATTGATGTTGAATAAGAGAAGAGATGCTAAGACCCTTGTTATCCATTAACATGAATAATGGTCTGTCTCTTAATGGAATAAATTAGTTACGATTCCCTCCTTTCTCCCAATAATTGCAATATATATCATAAAAAAAAAAAAACAAAAACAAAGAGCGAGTCCCTCCCCTCTCCTCTCCTCTACCCCACTCCATTAACATTTTGGAAGTTATTCATTGTTTCCTTTCCTTATCAACAATTTTTGGTTTAATTGACTAGTAGACTGGATAGGGGGTTAGGATAGAGATTCGGAAACCAACAAATCCACTTGGAGGAAGCAAGGGCTTTGGTGCAAACAAAGCCTCAAGTTGAGATTAAGAACACCTTTTAATGGGGTGGGAATTAGGATCCCTCGCGGAAAACATTAAGGAAAAACAATTACTTTTTCCCTTGAGTTGTTTCGACAATCTAATAGAAACCATCATCACAAATCATCACATAAGACTAGTATGTATGGTCATAAATCAGTAATTTTTGATATAATACGATAATGTAAATATGAGTACGACGCGATTAGGATTATATAAATAAGACATGAAATCGATATGATATACTATATATAAAAAATGCGATTGTAACATAAATAAATACGGTTATAATGTAAACTATTTCAATTTGATATATTTTTTGTACAGACATAAACTTCACAGGAATTAAGATATGAATCCCATCTATTGCCATCCCTCTAAATTGCTTTATGGGGTCGTTGTCAATAGAGCTGGCGGTTTAATATGAGAATTGTCACTAGCTATCATCTTTTATCTAGTCTAGCCGAAGAATTGAGGTCTTCAACTAGGAATATAGATCTAAGTTTTCAATCCTTATTTGTACTTTTGTCTAAATACAACACCCTGCTGGATCCATTCGTATGTGGTATGATTGCGTTTGTATTCTCTATCATAGGTTTTGAAAGACAATACATATGTTTTTATGTACTTAGGTACATTAATTATAAAGTAGCCAGGCCTATGCTGGGAAAATGCTAAACCTTTTAATTGTGAAACCTCCAACATCTAAATCTAACGAGTGTTTTTCAGAGAACTCTCTAGTATTTTAATGCTATCAATTAGCATGACTCCATATTTTCACTAAAGCTGAAATGTGGGATATAATGAGACTTCAATGGATTTATATAGACATGCATATTTACACTATAGTGAGGTCGCTAAAGAAAACACAAAAAGAAAAAAAAGTCCGAAATTTAAATATAATCTATGACTTATAATATTTTATATAACCGTTATTAACTAACAAAAAATCTATTACATATAGGAACGCCTTCAGCAAGTTTGAAATAAAATAGTATTCCTAAATGATGTAATTAACTTTAAATGTATTACAGGCACAAAGATAACTAGCCGTGATATACTTTTATACAAATAAAGAAACGTAAATATACATATGTATATAACAAGATGTGCCCGATTTAATAATACCACGACAATTCCAATATGTTAAATTTTCTCCTGATGCTAAAAATTATGGACCTTTGTATACAGATTATGAATGCCTTTTTAGGTAACCATAAGGCCCGTCTAGTATTATGATTTATGAATCAATTGTTGGAATTTTTTTGATCTTGTAGAGCACTTTTTTTTTTTTTTTTGTTAGCAACTATTATACACAATGCGGTTTTAAAGACGAGAAGGAGAGTGGGAATTAAATACGATTTATTTTATTGAAAAATTAGTATTTATATCACTCAATTATAATAGATTTTATCGAGATTTAGGTTACAATATGTAGATATGAGGGTTTGAGCATAAAAGTCATATGTATACTGCGTGATAGATGTGTTACACATGGCAAAGGGAAATGACTTGACTTAAGTAGTATTCATAGGATGATCAAGAGAAAAAGTGGAAGGAAGGAGGAGTAAGCGATCTTAGTGAGATTCTAACACGTTCGGTGATAAGTGGAAGAGCTCATTAGTATCAAACTCTACAAGTGATAAAGAACAAAACGTATGTTTTTAGAGAGATTGACTGTTTGATTTGTATGAGTAAGGAATCCGGCAAAGTAATGGTATTAATGAGAGCTTTCTTGTGTCCAAATGGGGGAAGGGATGGGCTATATATAGAAGCTGATTGTTGATTTCATCTATCGGATCACGATAGTGATTAACGACTAGAATTGACCTCTTCTTCTCATTGACCTTAAATGGATCTTTTCATGGGTTAAGGCTAAATAGTGGCTTGATTTCCTTAGTGTGAGCTATATTGAGAAAGATTTGATTAAGCAGACTGATTTAAAGGGTTTTACTTCAAACTCGCTATATTAAATCTTCCTTGATCATTCCTAAGATATATGGGATTAATTCTCTAAGTCTTGTCACCTTGGCCTAAAGGATTATTTTTATTTTAATTATTGGATCCAAGGCCTATATCTTGATTTAGCCTTCTACACAATCATAAGAAAGAACTAAGTAATTTATTGCTATCAAATTGAAGATAGAAAATTTAGGCTATTAAGCTTTGCCTCCCCCTTTAGAATACAAGTACCAACTAATGAAGTTATACATAGAGGAACAAAAAATTAACTTTGAACATATCTAATTATGTTTTCTTAGGAAAAGAAAAAAAAGAAAAGAAAACTTGTAATTTTCTTAGTGAACCTTGAATTATAAATTGTGACCTTAAAATTTTAAAGTTAAATAGTTTCCACTATGAAAAAACAAGAATTAGAGTTTTAGTAAACATAGAGCAGGAAAAAATAAGGGTAAATTCAATTGGAGTTATACAACACTTGATATATTATATATTTTATATATTTTAAAGTCACACTTGAAAATCCTTTTATAGATGTTTAACGATAACTAATAGAGTTAAATCTACTTAACTAAAATTAGAAACGGGACCTATTGCTATGCCTAATGGGCTCTCAGGTCCACATTGACCTTTTCAAGAAATGGGCCGAGCTATTGAGGCTCAATCTAATCTAATTTCTCAAGTGAAGCTTCCCACAGCTTGGATATATCTTATAGAACCATGGTTAGGCAATGAAAGGGCTCCATTGACCTCATTAGAGCGATTAGCACAAATTCTTACCCATCCAGAGGAGTTCTTAGAGTCTTTGAGAACTTAGGCCCTCGACTATAGGTTAGCCAGGCCCATCTTATAAAGTTTAAACTACGCCATGCGAGAATAGTTTGGGATAACTAGCAAGTGGATAATCGTCTCCACCTGTGTCCATAAAATCCGTAGCATGTACTGGAGGTCGTGTTGCACCTGCTGAGAATAGCTCAACCTTATCCTCTATAAATAAAGGATGAGGTTTCAAGTAACACATCTACATATTTTACGCTTTTGCTCATATTACATTTGTGTCATGTCTCTTTTCTCTCTCAAATTACTGATTTAAGCATTGGAGTAGTAACATCCTTTGATAACCTCGGAATAGCCTTCGGTAACCTCTTTAGCTTATATGTATTCTTTTATAAGCCTTTAACTACTCCCTCAAAACCCTTAAGCACTATCACAACATCTAAATAAATAGGACCATAGCTTATAGACATTTCCATAAATAGATTGTGGGTATTGCAACTTAGAATATGACCAACTATAGTTAAAGACCAGGACATGACTAACAAAATAAATTAATTTTGAATTACCACTTCGATACTCTCCCTTGATTTAAACTTACACATTTCAAGCTTATTTTTCAAAATAGATAATTTTTCTCTTAAGGAAGTGACTTTATAAAGACATATATCACTTGCTCATTGATGTTGTAATACTTGAGTTGAACTTAGATATTTAGTCACCGAATCACTAACGAAGTGTATTCGAATATAGATATGCTTTGTTCTTACATGGAATACTAGGTTTTCACTCATCGTAATAGTAGATTTGTTATTGCAAAAAGTTTTAGTTATACCATTTTTTTGGGGCCAAAATCATCAAGTAACCACCTAAGCCACATGGCTTGACAAATTGTCAAAGTTTCAGCTACATACTTAGCGTCAAAAGATGATAATCATGTGATTGCTTGCTTCTTACAACTCTAGGAGATAACTCTAGCATTAAGGTGAAAAATACCATTTGAAGTGCTCTTCCTGTCCTCTATGGGTCTTATTTAATCAATGTTTGAAAAGCCCATCAAATGAAAATAAGAATTTATAACATACCAAATTCCATAGTAAATTATTCTAGCCAAATAGCGCAAAATTTAGTTTACTACTCTTACATAGTGCTTTGACGGATTATGCATAAAGTTAGAGAAAATGATAATTGAAAATGTAATATCAGTTTGTGTGTGAGTCAAGCAATTCAGATTTCCTACCAAGCTTCTTAAAAATTTGGTATATGCTATGCCTATGCCATCTTCAACCTGCAACTTCTTTTTTAAATTCATAGGCATGGTGGCTCCTTTGCAATTTAACATATTAAATCTTTTAAGTAAATTAGTAGCATACTTCATTTGTAAAATAAAAGTACCATCCTTCTTTTGCAGCATTTTAAGACAAAGAAGATACTACAATAAACCTAAATATGTTATCTCACATATCTTCATTATACCTGAAGCCATTAATTAAAGCATTATATGGACTTACATAAATTGTATCATCAACATAATGGAAATTTATGAGAAAATTAGTCCCTTGCCTTTTCAAGTGAAGAATAGGCTTGTTTTTCTTTCTTACAAACCCACTTGATGAAAGACAAGCATCTATCTTCCAGTATCATTCTTGTGGTGCATATTTCAACATTTTAAGTTCCTTTTTTAACTTATAAATTTTGTCTTTTTCGCTATTGATGATAAATCCTTCATGTTGAGTTACACACTCCTCTCCAATATGCTTTCCATTTAAGAAATTGAATTTTACATGAAATTGATACACAAACAACTTCAAATGAGTAGCAAAAGCTAAAAGGATTCTCATCGCTTAAAACTTACAACTAGAGAAGGTATTTTCACAATTAATACCAGATGTCTACGCGTATCCTTGCACCACTAGTAATATGCTTGGATTATGGGTAACCAAATGTGATTTGCAGTTCAAACAATTGAATCAAAAGGGTTTTGTGTGAAGTGTTTAAGGTTTTTTGATTTATAGGACCTAAAAATGGATATGATGTACTAAGTTTGATTTGTACCAAACTTTAGTTAAGATGACATTATGAGCAAATTAACCATAATGGTTGTTCAAAATAATCAGATCAATTAATAAGAATGGAAAAGTTTGAGAGAAAACTTAATAATATGATAAGACTTGTTAATAAAACTTATTATGTGATAAAACCATTGTAATTTTGTCATTGAGGGAAAAAAAAAGACTAAAGAAAGTTTAACAAGTGACTAATTAAAATGACTGAAAAAATAAGATGGTTGTAATAGTTCAGTATTGATTGGATGGTAATTGATATGCTGTCCGAATAGTTATTCATTTATTGTTGTTGTCTGCATTTTAAATTTTTTGTCATTTGGTCAAAGCTTGATGCAACTTCTAAGAATTTTTTATGGATAATTCCATCATAGTGGCTTGGTTGGTAAGGATATTACTAAATAGATGGTAGGCTCAACAATTTTACAAATCAAAAAGCTTATTGGCGTCTAGAGGTGAGGAAATCATTAGTTGGATGGTGGCTACAAAAATTACACGTTAAGGTTTCTACTCTTTTATCTAAGTATAAAGTTCGATCTTTGATCTTTTATATCACTCTTAAACAACAATAGATGAGTTATTAAGCTTCCAAAACACATAGAAAACAAATTAACATAGTGTATTTCATCAATAGTTTAGTTCAATTAGCAAGATTCTACTAGTGAGGTCTTATAGCTATAGTTTTATAACATGACTTTTGTTATTAGTCCAAAAGTTTAATTCTTATCAACTAGCCTTGCTTGATACCTTTTGAAACTCCCATTATCATGGTACTTGGTATTAGAAATCCATTTTACAATTGATTGATGTATTAGATGAGCCCTTACCAGTCTTTCTAGTTGATTGCAATCATCTTATCTTTTATTGCTTCAATTTATTGTTTATGTTCAATTGCTTCTTTGTAATTGGTTAGCTCAATAAGAAACAAGGCATATGTGTTGGCATATCTACCTCAACGATCTAAACTTCTCTAAAGAAGTACCTTCATCGGAACTTTTTGAAGTGAATTGAATAGTTAGGTTGTTTGTTGGTGTTGAATGCTCAAAAGAGTTAGATGTGGTTGTTGAAACATCATTGTTACGTTTTATTGGAGCCTCAAAGTCTACTAGAATCTAAATATCTATTGTCTTTCAGTTGATGTGTCACTTACAATTTGCTTCTTATTAAACACCACGTTCTTACTGAAAATTACTTTACTACTCTCAAGGTCATAAAATGTATATGATTTAAAATGTGCATAAAAGCTAATAAAAATGCATTTTACTAAATTTTCATCAAGCTTTTATGAGTTTTAGCACTAACTAAAGCATAGATAATGTTATAGAAAACATGTAAATGGTTTATTAAAGGTATTTGACCATTTTAAGTATCATAAGAAGTTTGATTCTGGACTATTTTGGTTGGTCATAAATTAAGAAGATAAACTATTGTTACTACTACTTCTGTTCATAATTCATTTATAACGCTTTTAGCTCTTAACATACTCTTAGTCATCTTTACAATGATGTAATTCTCTCGTTTAGCTATTCCATATCATTCAAGAGTAGAGGTTGTTGTCATATCTTTGCTAATATCATTTTCCTTACCAAAAAAGAAAAAGAGAATTGGTAAAATAGGAACTCACCACCTTAGCCCTATGAAGAGTGCTACTTTGCTTCTTAACATAGGCTTAAACTTCTTGAAATTCTAAAAAATTTTGTGTTGTGTTCCTGAAAATAAACCTTGCTCATGTAGTTGTAATCATTCGTAAAGAGGGGAAAAAAAATCAATTACCACCAAAGAATTTAGCTTTTGTAAGCCTACCCAAATCAACATGTATGAATTTAAGTGCTTTTGTTTCCCTCTAAAGCTTACCTACTAGAAATGGAGGTTGATTTTGCTTTCCATAAATTCATCCATAACACAACCAAAAGTCTTAACCATATGCAACTCATTTACCATTTCCTTTTTGTTTAACAATTGTAAACCTTTGATATTTGCATGTCCATACCATAAATGCCATTTTATTAACATATTCTTGTTATTAGCAATAAGAGCATGATGATTAATTTTAGTAACTTCAAGAGGAAACATTTAATTTTTTGCCATAGAAACATTTATAACAACTAAATCTGACTTTTTTTTTCCTTTTAAAAACACATCAACCACTATTAAGTCGTGTAATAAGTTAGGAATAAAGAAAACCGCATTGAGAAGTTTAATCTTACCACCATATTTCAAGGCTAACATCCCTTTGACTTCAACTTGAAGTTGTATGTTATCACCCAGTCTCACTATCAGCTTGTATATCTCATTGAGTTTATGCAGCAAGGCCTTTACACTAGTCAAATGATTCGAATAGTCACTATTGAGGAACTAAACATAATTTGCACCTCTTCAATCTCCTTAGTTATCCATAAACAAGCTTTCCTCTTTAGCCTCTTCTATATAAATAGTGTAAGCCCTATAATCACTCACTCAAGGTTTCGATTAGCTGAAAGATCCGATCGAACCTAAATTATAAACTATTAAAAGAAATATTAGTAAAAATGACCCCGTAAACTTGAATTTAAGAAAATAAGTAATAAAGTATGAGACTATAAAATTTTCAAATTTTAAGCATAATAATTGCTAATTACTGAAAAGGCAAAAAGTGGAATCTAATAACTAATAAATTACTAGAGATAGATTATATGTATACTAAAAATTTTAGAATGACCTAAATAATAATTAGAAATGTTCACATGTACCCCACATGTATTTACGTGTAGATAAAAATACGCGAAATTACTTAAATTAGCCAAAAACTTAGTAAATAATTAAAGAAAATTATAAATTAATTGTGGAAAAATCAGAAAAAAATCATAAGAGTATGGAATGATGCAAATTTGGTCGTGGCAAGTCAGAACCTGAAAAAGAAAAATCAACCAATTAAATTAGGACAACACAAAAGCCAAAAATCAAGGGATAAGGCAATTGTCTTGTCTAATTTAATGCACAATAATTACACTAAAACTCTATAAATAGCAAGAAAAATGTAGAAGCTCATTTGGACAGATACGAATTAGAGAAAATTAGGGAGAGGCGAAAATTGAGAGAAAAATTCGGTTTAGAAAAAAATTTAGGAAAAACTATGCAATTAGGGCCTTTAAAGGGAAACCCCACCAGACGAGTAGCTGGAAGTGGACGGCCACCACCACCACCACCACACGGTGGTGGCAGTGCCCAGGCCGGCCGATAAGGCCATGGCGGCCGGAGTCACCCAAATTGGTGAGTTCAATTTCCAGCCCGATTCTTGTGTAATTTTGTAAAAATAGTAAATATTATTAGAAAATTATGAATTTTGTTATTTTGAAATATTTTTGTATGTAGTTTGTAGGAAAAATATTATTTTGATAAAAATATATCTCATGATATAGGGTCCTTAAGAAATCATACAAAACCGAGCATGTTTCAGTTTAAAAATAAATGACCTTAGGAGTGTAGTTTCGAGCTCAAAATTTTTGTGTAGATTACTTAGATGATATAGAACAGTGTTATGAAGCCCGTTTTCAAAAATTAATTTTCTAAATTTTTAGATAATTTTTAGGCCTTAAAATGAGGCATAAAATGGGTAATTTAGGGTTAATTAAGTAATTAAATGGTTAATTAATGATTTAGTGAATAAGTATATGTTTTAGGATGTGAAAATCTGATGGAGTATAATACTTGTAGCATTTAGGGTGTTAGATATAATTATTAGGTTAATTATGTAGTAAATAAGTAATAGGGAAAAATAGTTAATTTTGTAAATTTGGGAAATTTAGAGTAAAATCTGATTTAGGATGGATTTAGACATTTTGAAATGATAATTGATGTTTAGAGATGGTAATTAGAGTGATAGAAATATTAGAAGTGTATTATATACATAAAAGGTAATAATACATAATAGGTAATTATTGGAAATATAATAAATAGAAAATATTATAATAAAAATTGATATTTTGATAATAATAAAAATGTACAATAAATCTGATAGAAAACTTGAATTCATGTAATTATATGAAAAATGTAAAAATTTCTCACATTAGGAATGAATTTGGTACACTAATATGGATTTAAGTGTACCGGGTAAAATAAATACTAACTAGGGGTAATGATGGTATTTAAGAGATTGGGAAGTAATGTGATTAATTTTACATTATGGGTTGAAACGGATTTCTAGGGTTGGAATCTAAAACATTACTTAGAAATCGAACTAAAATCTAATTTAGAAATCGATGTGAAAACTGAACCTGAACCTAACTGCAAACCTAGAATAATTGTAAAAGACTTAATATCTAGATAATTAGGCATATTAAACCTTAAACAAAACCTAACAATAAGCGTTATAGGATAAAACGAACCTATAATAGTTATATGAAAAGCTAAAACCACGTTTGTGTTATAGGGATGATCGGCGATGGCCTGAGCAAATCGGACCTCGAGTGAGTGAGCAAGGAGTCAAGGTAAGTTGGGATTAATACACTGCTGTATTTTGGAGGCTTAAGATTATGCTTGGTTGTGCTTGTTAGATAGTTGAATGTGTGTATGTGCTTGATTATGGGTGATGCTATGATTCTGTTTGTTGTTCTGGCATATATTGTATGATTTGTATGTAATGATTGATCACCCTTAACTAGACTTAATCAAATATACGACCAGTAATTATAATTGGACATGCATGGCAACCCGTTAGGGGAACTTAGGACTCTCTGGCCAAATACCGACCCCTTCGGAAGGGATAGCGCAGGATTGTAAAATGGTCTCTTCTTCATCTTCAGTCGAACTAAGTGACAGGAGAGGAGGTCGCGGTAAGGGTGAAGACAGTGGTTCGAAGGTAGTCGCGGGAGGAGCAAGGTCTCCATTACACAAGCCTGAGTTTGGTCGTGAGCTGTTACATTAACGGCAACTCCTCAACCCGGATTAGAATGGACGTAATTTCTCTAATCTCACGATAAGCCGGACAATGTTGTGTGATGGCATTTGCTTACACATGCATTGTACCTAATAAGTGATTGAAAACCTTGTTATGTGTATGGTATAGTTTTAAGTCCTGTATCTTAACTTACTGAGCTGTGGTTGCTCACATCCCTATAGGCGTCGTGCAAGTGCTCGTTAACAAGCGGCAAACCACTACTCTGAAGCTAGCAACTGCTGGATTCTAGGGAGTGAGTGAGGAAAAACATGTGAAGAATAAACATATATTTTTAAGGTTTAAGCTTTTACTTTAGAATTTTTCATTTCCGAATACTGTAATAACTAGAAAATATATCATAGAGAAATATTGTAAAGTTTAATTACAATGGCTGAATTATAGCATATATATATTTCCTCGCTTTCTTAGATAAATGATTTATTTAAATTACAAACTGTTTACTTCAAAGCGGGTTAGTCGTTGACGCCTTGTGTAGGTCAGGTCTAAGATAGCGGTTATAAGGCCAACTTCTATCTTAAGATGGTTTATACGGCGAGGCTGTTACGACTCTGCCGCTTCGGGGCGTGACAAATAGCTTGCTTCTCCTTTTTTCCAATAACTTGCTTTAATGTGCCCAATTTTTTTGCAATAAGGACACTAGCATTACTCTTATGTTTTTTTTTTTTTTTGGTTTTTTAGAATGATGTAAACTAGTATACCTTTCAAGTGTTAGCTATCCTTGCATTGGAACTCACCTTTATCGTAGGATCTGTCTCTTCTACAACCTCTTATGGCACCTTTCTTTGACTGAATAGATGGCTCCTCATTCACTTGAAGAGCCTTTTTCTTCATTCTTATCAATAGACTTATCACGCTCTAAAGTGGTAAAGTTGTAATAGCCCCGTCGTATAAAACATTTTAAGATAGAAGTTGGCCTTACAACCGCTGTGTTAGACCTGATTTACACAAAGCGTCCACGACTAACTCGCTTTAAAGTAAATAGTTCATAATTTAAATAAATCATTTACCTTAGAAAGTAAGAAAATATATATATATATATATATATATATATACTATAATTCAGTTATTACAATTAACGTTTACAACGTTTCACCATAATCTATTTCCTAGTTAATACATTATTCAGAAAGGAAAAATTTAAAGATAAAAGTTTAGACTTTAAAAATATATGTCTGTTCTTCAAATGTTTTTCCTTACTCCCCAAAATCCAGCAGTTGCTGGCTTCAGAGTGGTTGTAAGCCACTTTTTGGCCAGCACCTGCAACGACGTCTATAAGGATGTAAGCAATCATAGCTCAGTAAGTTAGGATGGAGAACTTAAAACTATATCACCAACATAAACAAGGTTATTACCCGATTTAGTTAGATGTAATGCATGAACATATAAATGCCATCGCATGACATCATTTAGCTCGTTGTGAGATTAGAGAAATTGCGTTCGCTCTAATCCAGGTTGAGGAGTTGTCGTTAATGCAACAGTTCATGAACAAACCCAGGCTTGTGCAATAGAGACACCGTTCCTCCTGCTACTACCTTTGAATCATTGACTTCACTCTTGTTGTGACCTCTTCACTTGTCACTTAGTTCGACTGAAGACGAAGAAGGGACCCATTATGTTATCTAGCGCTATCCCTTTCGAATGGGTCGGTATTTGGCCGAAGAATCATGGGTTTCTCTTAATGGGTATGAGCCTTAAAGTTAAGCCAAATGACTGTAGGATTGAACTTATAGTATAAGGTTTAGGGCGATCGGTTAAAGGATCCGATCAAACCCGAATTATAAACTATGGAGAGAAATATTAGTAAAAATGACCCTGTAAACTTGAATTTAAGAAAATAAGTAATAAAATAGGAGACTATAAAATTTTCAAATTTTAAGTATAATAAGTACTAATTACCGAAAAGGCGAAAAGTGTAATCTAATAACTAATAAATTATTAGAGATAGATTATATGTATACTAAAAATCATAGAACGACCTAAATAATAATTAGGAATATTCACATGCACCTCACATGTATTTACGTGTAGATAAAAATATGCGAAATTACTTAAATTGGCTAAAAACGTAGTAAATAATTAAAGAAAATTATTAATTAATTGTGGAAAAATCAGAAGGGTATGGAATGATCTAAATTTGGTCGTGGCAGGTCAGGATCTGAAAAAGAAAAATTATCCAATTAGAATTAGGCAACACAAAAGCTAAAAATCAAGGAAATGGGGCAATGTCATGTCTAATTAATGCATATTAATTACCAAAAACGTCTATAAATAGGGGAAAAATTCACAGAACACCTTTGGGCAGTGAGGAATTAGAGAAAAATAGAGAAACTCAATAATTCAAGAGAAAATCCAGAAAACAAAAAAAGAAAAAGAAATTATGTAGTTAGAGCTAATGAGCCAAACCCATACCGAGCCACCACCACCACCCCATTCCTGACCCACCGTCTAGGCCGGCCGACATACTTGGACCGGGTTTGGACGGCCAAAAAGCATCGAACCAGGTGAGTCCCTTAATTGCCCTGATTTTGTATAATTTCGTAAAATTAATTATTTTGCCTAGAAAATTATGAAACTTGTTATTCTGAGGTTTTATTGTATGTAGATTTAGGGAAAAATAGTAATTTAGTTTAATCACGTCTGAAAATATAGGGTTCTTAACAAATTGAACAAAACCGAGCATGATTAGAACTAAAAATAAATAGGCTTAGGAGTGTAGTTTAGAGCTCAATTTTTTTTTTTAGAATGCTTATGTGATATAGAACAGTGCTATGAAGCCATTTTTCTAAAATTAATTTTCGAAATTTTTAAGTTAATTTTTAGCCCTAAAATGATGGAAATTTGGGTAATTTTGGGTTAATTAGGTGATTAAGATAATAATTACTGATTTAGATAGTAATTAGATATTTAGGGATGTTAATCTCTAATGTGGAACCCTAATCCTAGCCTTTGGAGTATTAAGTATAGTTTATTTAGGAAATTAGGTAGTTATTGTAAGAAATTAGTAATATGTGAAATTGAAAATGAATAAATCTAAAAAATTAGGGTTATTTAGATAATATTATAATAAAAATCAGAATAATACTAAATCTGAAATAAAATTTAATTTTAAGTAAATGTATAAAAATGTAAGATTTTTTCACATCGGGAATAAATCTGATACCCCAATTAGGAATAGCGTGTACCGAATAGTTTAGAATACTAAATTAAGACCCAATAGGATATTTGAATACTTGAGCTTAATGTGATTAATTTCATATTAGGATTCGAGCATATTTAAGACTTAGGAATTAAAACTAGAATCTAATTTAGGGTCCGAATCTCGAAATAGAGTAGAAAGAATTATTAGTATATAATAGGTATACATGAAAAAAAATGAGTTAAATTATAATTTAGAATATGAATCCTTAAAGTATAAGTACTAAAAAAACCTATTTGTATTATAGGATACCCAGAGAAAAATCAGCTTACGACTAAGTGATTGAGCGATTGAGAAATTCCAAGTAAGTTGGGTTATTACTTATTGTAATAGAGTACTATTTGTATGGTACTCAGAGACTTAGGATTGTATATTGTTGTGATTGTAAGTAGTTTACGCATGTATTTGATATATCTGAATTCGTGTTGAAATTATGGTATGATGGATTTTGTGTTATGATTGAATTGGTGTGAATTGTTTGAAAATCCTAAATGAAATTTAATCTTATTTAACTTTAATGACCTAAAATGTTATGCATTGCAACCCGTTAGGGCGTCATTAGGATTTTCCAACCAAATACTGACCTCTTCGAAAGGGATAGTGTAGGATTACATAATGGTCCCTTCTTCATCCTCAGTCGAACTAAGTGATAGGAGAAGAGGTTGCGGCGAGGGTGAAGTCAATGGTTTGAAGGTAGTCGCGGGAGAAGCGAGATCTCCATTGCACAAGCCTAGGTTTGGTTGTAAGCTGCTGCATAACATGGAACTCCTTAACCCGGATTAGAGCAGGCGAAATTTCTCTGATTTAACAACGGACCGGACTACGTTGTGCGATGACACTTGATTGTTGCATTGCATGAAATTAATTGATTGATAATCTTGTTTGTGCTTGTATGCATTCATGAGTCTCCAATTCAACTTACTGAGCTATAGTTGCTCATACCCTTATAGATTCTTTTACAGGTCCTGATTTTGGAACTCTTCAAGTAATATGCCACCTTACAATTACCCAGAGGTTAGTCCTTTTGAAGCCAGGGGTGTGAGGATTAATCTACTTAGTAATAATGTGTAGCTAGAGTATCCTTGTAGTTAAGGATGAAAGACTGATAGTTATTACGTAATTTAATAAACTGTTGTGTTTATGTAAAACTTCCTGGAAAGCTCTGTGAACTTACATATAATTATACATGTTTATTAGAAATTTGTAATATTTATCATAATTGTAATTTAACTGTTAATCGGACTGTTTACTTCAAAGCGAGAAGTCGTCGACGCCTTGTGTAGATCATGTCTATGGTAAGCACTGTGAGGCCAGTTACTATCATAGAATGGTTTACACGGTGGGACTGTTGGGACTCTGCGACTTTGCGACTTTGGGGTGTAATAATGGGTTGCTATGCAGGTTTGATTATGATTACAGGTTATATATTTGATTAAGTCCAGTTTAAAATGATCAATCATTTCATACAAATCATACAATATAAGCCAAGCAGCAAATCAAAAATCATATCATTAGCTCATAATAAGCACAATCAAGTACAATTTCAAGCCTCTAAAATACAATATTGTATTAATCCTAACTTACTTGGACTTCTCACTTACTTACTCAAGGTCCTACTTGCTTAGGCCATCATTGATCATCTTTATAACACAAACGTAGTTTCAGTTTTTTATATAACTATTATAGGTTAGTTTTATCTTATAATGCTTATTGGTATAGTTTGTTTAGGGTTTAATATACCTAATTATCTAGGTCTTAAGTCTTTTATAATTCTTCTTGAATTGTGTTAAGTTTTGTTTCAGTTTTTGCATTGATTTCTTTCTAAATTAGGTTTTTAACTTAGTTTTTGATTAGAGATTTATATGTACACCTTAAGAAATTATTCCGACTCATAATGTGAAATTAATTGCATTATCTTTAGATATTTTAAATATCGTTTTTAGTCTCTAACTAGTGTTTTAGTCTGTGTGGTATACCCGAATCTTAATTTAATTATCGAATTCACTTCTGTTATGAGAAAATCTTACATTTTTCATATAATTATCCTAATTTAAGTTTCCTATCAGATTTATTGTATATTCTTATTATTATCATAATATCAATTCTAACCAATATTTTCTTAATTATTAATTTCTCATAATTACATATTACACATTATTACCTAATGTGTACAAAATGTACACATCTAATATTCCCATCACTTCAAATATCATCTCCCAACATTAAATAACATTTGAAATATCTAAATTCATCTCAAATTAGGTTTTGAACCCAAATTCCCTAAATTACCAAATTAACTTAAAATGTACTATTTTTCCCTATTACTTATTTATTACATAATTATCTTAATAATTACATCTAACACCTTAAATACTACAAGTATCATATTTCATCAGATTTCAACATCCTAAAACATATAATTGTACATCAAATTAGTAATTACCCATTTAATTACTTAATTAACCCTAAATTACCCATTTTTATGCCTCATTTTAAAGCCTAAAAATTATCTAAAATTCATTTTTGAAAAAGGGCTTTGTGGCACTGTTTTATATCACCTAAGTAGTCTATACAAAAATTTTGGGTTCAAAACTACACTCCTAAGGTTATTTATTTCTAAACCGAAATATTATCGGTTTTGCTTGATTTCTTAAGAACTATATATCACGGGACATATTTTCATCAAAATAATATTTTTTCCTAAAAACTAAATACTAAAATATTATAGGATAACAAAATTCATAATTTTCTAAGAATATTTACTATTGTTATAAACTTACACAAAATCGGGCTAAAAATTGAACTCATTAGTTTGGGTGGGTTCAGCCACCGTCGGTGGCCATGGGTGTGTCAGCCCACCTGGGTGCTGCCACCACTGTGTGGTGGTGGTGGCCATCCACTTCCAACTGCTCGTCGGGTCTGGGTTCTCTTTAAAAGCTCTAGCTGCACAGTTTTTTGGTGATTTTTTTCTAAAACTCTAATTTACTCTCGATTTCGCCTCTCTCTAATTTTCTAAACTTCTTAACATCCAAAATAAGTTTCTAAAAAATTTGGGGTATTTATAGAGCTTTAGGGAAATTATTATACATTATTTTGATTTGACAATTACTTTATCTCTTTTTCTTTTTGACTTTCTATTTGGCTAAATTTAATTAGTTAATTTCCTTCTTTAATTTTTAGATTGCCATGCCCCACTTTTGGACTTTTCCTCATTTTTTCCATATTTTTCTTGATATTTCCTTAATTAATTATGAATTTTTTTAATTATTTAGTATTATTTTAGCACATTTCGCATATTTTAAGTAATTATGCGTATTTCTGCCTACATGTAAATTCATATATATTACAAATAAATATTCCTAAATATTATTTATGTCATTTTATGATTTTTAATATACATATAATTTATCTTTAGCGATTTGTTAGCTATCGGAATGTATTTTACGTATTTTTGGTAAATAACGAGTTATATATTTAAAATTTGAAAATTTTATATTCTTTTATTTTATTGCTTATTTTCTTAAATTTGAACTTACGAGATCACTTTTACTAATATTTCTAATTTTATTTGATAATTTAGGTTCGATCGAATCCTTTAACTAATCGCCCTAGATTCTACGAGTCTAACTTTGGATAGTTGATTGTGGGTCTTACAAGACCTATTCAACCTTGCTTTATGTTTACAAAGAA